>JAEMWC010000662.1:315000-330000 GCA_016490735.1 Pachyseris speciosa
GATAAATTCATAATATAGTTGCATTGCTGCGCGAATCGATCTTGTTGATTTGAATCACCGTGCGTGATCAAACTACATATACACGCGTTTTATGCTGCTGTTGAAAGCCCATCTGAGACAATAGTAATTACTGTATGCGGCTTTCGTCTTGCGTCAACCGTAAGTATTGTCAGATAAGCGAACTGCACTGGTTCCGTACCAACAATCTCTGTTTTCCCCTCTTTTACCTTTGATAGAGCAACAAAGTCACAACAAACTCAACATTTTTATTCGCAATTTTTTTCAATTGGTGACCCAGCAATAACCAAACAATGCTATTCTAAACACCGTCTTGCAAATATTAGGAGAGAAATTTTACATCTTGTTCATGTTAAGGTTTATTTAAAAAACGGCTTCAACATTTGCCTGGATATTGGTTTAACATATACTGTTATCCGAAATCTGGTAAATCTCACTTAAAAATTTTGGTGGAACAAAAGGAACTGAAACATGTTACGTTATTAGCTATTGAAACAAACTGTAGAAGAAAGTCCTGAAACCTTTTGTTAGACTTTCACTCTCCCTATACGGTGGCACACGCTCCCAATTCTTCTCCTGCATTTGCATATTACCCTCTCCAGTTGCAAGCTTGCTGCGCGGGCCCTGATTAGCCAAAACAACGTCATCACTTTCAGGAGTGGGGATGGATATTCTCTACAGACGCACAGCAACCAGTACAAACGAGTGGGTTTTTAAAGGTTTATGAGGTATTTTATACCTTTGAGGTGATACAGCGTACATGTATAGAGTTTCCAATAGTAAGGGCCTTTTTATATGAGGTTTCCCAGCCCGGTTAGGCGGGCTGGCTCGGCTCATACTTTATTTCTTCACAGTTTGGCTGTGTTTATATGAGAAGGCGGGCTGGCCCGCCTGCCGAGATCTCGCTTTCGTGAGCCGATATCTCGGCAGGCGGGCCAGCCCGTCTTCTCATATAAACACAACGAAAATTTTGTGAAGAAATAAGTTATGAGTCGGGCCAGCCCACCTAACCGGGCTGGAAAACCTCATATAAACAGGCCCTAAGACATTCTGCCAGGCACGTAAACAGATTCTTGGTGCGCAACTAAAACTATTACGCATCGTTTGTTCCTGCGTTTGTGCGTAACGTTTCCTGCAAAACGGAAAGCCTGGTGAATAAATATCATAAAAGTCTGATAAATTCGAAATATAGGACATTTACGGCAGGCGAGATTTTCTCAAAGGTTGTACACAGTTGAGAGACCTCACCAAATCTATATTACCCAACCATGGAAGAACCCTCATTTCCAATGGGGTGCGACATTTAACGTCTTTTTCATACAAGGATTCTTTTCGCATCTCCCAGAATGCTCATCTCGCTGTAGTTTGTAATTTGCCTAAACGCACGCGGAATGACAAATTATACTAGCGAAGCATTGCATTGGTTTCTTAGAGCTTGGAAATAATTTGCCTTCATGGTACTTCGACGGATGTTCTGCCAGGTTAAGTGTTAACAGTGTACTTACTAAAAGGCCAGGGTTGAAATGAGACGAGATAGGGAATAATACTCCCACTACTCCCTTTCCCTCCAAACAGGTTAAGAGTACCTTTACTTACTGTACTTGCCTAAGATGGGTGGGGAGTGAGAAAAACATAGCGAATATTCCTCCCTCATTCCCCCTTACCCTACCCCTCCCGTGTCTCACCTGTTACACAGGTTAGGTGTTTCATTACTTAGTGAACTTACCTAATGTGGGTGGGGAGTAAGAAAAACGCAGGGAATATTCCTCCCACTTTCCCCCTTTCCCTTTGGGTCCTTTGGGTCAATTTCTGCTGGGTATGTGCCGCTGGCCTCTCAGAACCCCTTCCCCGTTATAGTCTATTCTGTGGCCGATTATAGACCCCATTTTAGTCCCTTCTGGGCAAATGTAATTTTCGTGATCCCAACTTAGTAACTTTCTGTTTATGCATCTACCTTATTTAAAATGAATTAACACATTTGTTAAAGTGAATGTAGCACACTACTTTTCACCTACAGTGCACATATTCTTGTACATTTCCCCCTCCCCCCTCAAAAAAAAAAAACCTCCCAAAAATGTGTGACCCGATTCTAGTAACTCTATTGAAAATGCAACGCCATTATAGTGAATCCAGTCGTGAAAATGCGACTCCATCCAGCGGCACATCCCCATTAGCCTATTACTGGGAAGTGCCCCACCCGCGAGGATCTCTCATCCATTCAGATTTTTTATCAGTATGCAACAGTCTAAACTTTGTAGACCTACTCACAGTGGCTCACCCATAGGACACAGAAACACATGGTGGCCATAGTGGGGAGTAAAGCGAGGTTTGCTTCACGCAGATTTGAAGTGTTCAATGGCTTGTACAGGAGTTGAAGTGACAACCGCAGTATGGAGAGGATCCCTTTAGAAATGGAACCCAGCATATCACCAACCTCTATAAAGTCCACAAGGACAAGAAAAGGGGCAGGTTTCCATTCTTCAATCGTGGACAAAATTAGTTGAGACACTCCCCTCAAAAAACCTTGTTAGTTAAACACGTGAGTTTTCCAATCTCCAGTTCTCACATTTCGACCCCCTCCCGGACGGAGCGTAATTCACGATTGAAAAGGGGAACATGGGACTTGGGTGTGGACAAAAAGAGGTTTTTTTTTCAATTATGGAGGGACGCTGATAGCAAGCGATTATTTTGCTCAAATGTGGCAACACTTTTGCCCATGATTGTTGCTATAAATGCCCTTTGTAATCCGCGTTGAGAAACAAACCACATACACTAATAATCAAACGCAATTCCCTTGGACTTTGCAAGCAACAGCAGGGCACCGTTCACCGGAGGCACAGTTCACCTGACAGAATTGCGCCGGTCTCCGTAAATCTCAAAATGTATTGCTTAGCCACAATAAATGCTGCTCCCAACCAACGACGACAACAACAACAACAACATTTATTTACAAGCAACAAAGTGTTTCCAATTTCTCGTTAGTACTACGCTTCCCAGTTGAGCACGACACCACGCAAGTTTCCACACAAAGTTTTGGCGTCAAAACTTTGACGTTTCCGATGGCAACGAGAATGTATCCATAGAAACAAAGCAACATTCCGGCATTCATTCTGGACAAACTGTCGCGTTTTTTAATTACGTTAGAGCGTGAACATGTCAAGTTCTAAATTAATTTAAAAATGTGACAGTTTGTCCAGAATGAATGCCAGAATGTTGCTTTGTTTCTATGGATACATTCTCGTTGCCATCGGAAACGTCAAAGTTTTGACGCCAAAACTTTGTGTGGAAACTTGCGTGGTGTCGCGCTCAACTGGGAAGCATAGTAAGTATAGCAGCTTAATCGAGGCGGGTGGAAAGTGACACAAATATTTCTTTAATTTGAGAGTTGGTTTATTAGCTAAGACCTTGCTTAGTTCAAAACTGACAGTCTGTTCAAGGTTATGGAGACTCTTATTTACATAAATAAAGACAGTACCTTTCTGTAAACAAATCGGAGGAAAAGTATTGTGAAGAGTTTACAATGCCATTCACATACAGTAAAATTAAGACGGGGCTCAATATAGAGCCCTGTGGGGCACCACACAAGGTTGTTGCACGATGAAAGATATAATTTTTCATTTCAGGTTCTTTGTCTTCTGTGTATTAGATAAGAACGGGGCCAGTCATTGACAATAGCTCTGATACTACTCTATTCGGTGTGAAGATGTCAAGTTAATTGCAATGCGCTACTCTCTTGACCTTTTCCAAAAGGTGCCATGTATATGTTTTGTTCAATTTTATCCTTAGTTCAATTTTTATTTTGTTTTTGTGTATGATAATGAAGAATTATGAGAACAAAAAAAAAGAAAATCTAAACTGAACCAAGGACAAAATTGAACTACAACTATAACTATATATATATATATATATATATATATATATATATATATATATATATATATATATATAGAAAGGTAATGAATTGAAGTCTTCATCAGCTATTAAAGTGCTCAATAGATAAACTAGAGCAATATGTATATTTTCAGAGTTGGATTATTTGGTCGAAGACATTTATTGCTACTCAGAGTTTCATGCTTCTTGCGAAGCAATCATCAGGCAACTGCCAAAAATAACGGATACATAAGAATATATACAAAATTTGAAAATTTGAAAATACAGAACAATGCCTAGCGGCGTGACACGTAGACGGATATGATTGGTTAATCTAAGGGAGCACTGTCTTTAAGAGGAATTTCTTGGAATGTCTACACGTAGATACCAGTTCGCTTCTATTGTTTAGTGTTGACATTTCGGGTTTACATATAATAAAGTATTTTTCCCATAAACACAAATTGCAACGCTTGTTTACATTAGAATATGACCGGGCCTGTTTTAGCTTACGCCATTTGATGTTGTAGGTAATATTCTTATCCTTTAGGTTCCAAATATATTTACTTAACTCGGTTGCGTGTTTATACCGCTCGTTCCTAAATGAGCATACATGATTTCTGTATCTTAACTTGAAAGTTGTGTCACAAAGTCCAATGTATGTCTGTCTTGAGGTTGATGTCGTGACCTCAGCTTGGTAAATGATGTTTTGGTCCTTGCATTTTCCGTCCATGGGGCACGTGCTTGAATTCCTGCAGTTACAATTGTTGTCATTGGTTGGATCAGATTTATTAATTTGAGCTTTGTTGTGGTTAGAAATAATGGTTTTGATGTTACTCATGCAGCTATAGCTTAATTTAAGTGTGTTCCGGTTGAAAATTTGATGAAGTGGATTTGATTTAGGAAAGTGCTGATCAATGAGAGAAAGGAAGCACTTTCCCACGTTCGTTTTGACATTCTTGCTGTAAGGCGGGTTGTACCAAAGAATGTTTCTTGGACGGTTTCTCCGTGATCGCTGCGTCTCGTTGTGCGACTCTTTGTACGACAGGTTGTAATTGTAGCCGCTTTTATTGAGAGCTTCTTGATACACGGTTTTGGCGTTGTCGAAGCATTCTCGGTCTGAAGATATTTCTGAAAGCCGCTTGTTGATGGAATCCGGGATGTTTTTTAGGATGGAGGGTGGATGATTGGATTTCTTATGTACGTACAATGGGACGTTACCTTCCTTTGTAAATGGATAGTGTTTGCCAGTTTGCAGGTCAAGCGTGACGTCTAGGAAATTGACAATGGTTTTGTTTGCCTCTATCGTTATCTTTAAGTCATTTTCACGGAAGATTTTGCACAGTTCCTTTTTGATCCTTTCAATTTCTTGTGGTGTTTTGTCAAAGGCCGCAAGACCGTCGTCGCGGTATAAGCCGATGTTTTGGCCATACGTTTCGGTGAGAAGGGATAACAGGTAGCAGCCGACTAATTCGCACGTTTCAGCACCGTCGAAAGAACCCATGGTAACATCGAAAAGATCATTTGAAGATTTTTTCTCCCATGGTGAATCATTGCTGAACAACAGCGAGCGTTTTGCGTGTAAGATGATGTCGCGCTCCTGCCTACTGATGGGTCGGTACATACTGGCAAAGTCGAGAGCTTTTGAAAGCAACTTCTCATTGATTGAAGGATAGAAGGGGTATAGGGAAGGATATAGGGGGTTTGCAACAATGTTGCCCCATAGTGCTCAACCGTGAGTAGTGCCAGAAAAGTGAAATGCACTGGTTTTGTACCCAACAAATCTTTGTTTCCCTTTCTTTAACTTTTCATAGGCAGCAAAGTCCACAATAAACTCAACATTTCTTATTCGCAATGTTTTCACTGGTCACCAAACAAGAACCAAACAATATTATTCTAAACACCGACTTGCAAATATCAGGGAAAAATTATCATCTTGTCCATATCAAGGTTTATTTAAAAAATGGCTTCAATATTTGCCTGGAAATTCTTTAAGATATGTAGTCAAGTCCAAAATTTGCCTTCCATGCATGCTATGGTTCCTGAGAATAACAGGTTAAGTTCATAAAGGAAACAAGTACACTGTATCACAGAAAATAGAAAAAGATTTGCAGATATCTTGAAATCCATTAAGTAATTTCACAGGAAAGAATTCAAAAGATACATGCATTATCAACAAGTTGCTGGTGTCAAACTCTGTTTGTGCCAGGAAGAAGGTACGTAATGCACATTTCAGTTAAGAAAAATTCAAATAAACTCATAGAGGACAACTCTTGTGCCCTCAGACTCTGTCAACACAATTGCAAACATGACAATGGTAATCATAAATACCTGGTTCTAATTATAGGTGCTGTACAATGTCTCAAATTTGCACAGTATCACCATGGGAGACTCTTTTATTTCACATAACAATTTAAAAGATCATAATAATATTGTAATCATAAATTCCTGATTCTAATTATAGGACGGTGGTGCTGTGCAATGTCTTCTAATTACATGTTATCAACATGAGACTCTTTTCTTTCACATATCTTTTCTTCTTTCCTCTACTTTTTTCATATTATTTTTAGTTTAATAAATTGTTTCTCCATGTTCAACATTTATGCACACCCCTTTACTACTAACTACTTCTCATATGATTGTCATAGTGTTCAAGAAGTAGCGACTCACTGGGAAGCTCTTCTTGGCAAATCCAACAGGATAAATCCTGAAGAGAGTGAGACAGTTCATGCCTCCTCAAATCTCTAACTCGCCTAAAACTTTTGTCACAGGTTTTGCATTTGCAAGGCTTTCCTCCGGTGTGTAACCTCTCATGGGATTTCAAATTTGATGGTCGCCTAAAACACTTGTGACACGTTTTGCATTTGTAAGGCTTTTCTCCAGTGTGGCTTCTCATATGAGTCCTTAAGTCTCCTGACTGAGTAAAACACTTGTGACACGTTTTGCATTTGTAAGGCTTTTCTCCAGTGTGGCTTCTCATATGAGTCCTTAAGTCTCCTGACTGAGTAAAACACTTGTCACAGGTTTTGCATTTGTAAGGCTTTTCTCCAGTGTGGCTTCTCATATGAATCCTTAAGTTTCCTGACTGAGTAAAACACTTGTCACAGGTTTTGCATTTGTAAGGCTTTTCTCCAGTGTGGCTTCTCATATGAATCCTTAAGTATCCTGATGTGGTAAAACACTTGTCACAGGTTTTGCATTTGTAAGGCTTTTCTCCTGTGTGGCTTCTAATATGAATCCTTAACTCTCCTGATGTGGTAAAACACTTGTCACAGGTTTTGCATTTGTAAGCCTTTTCTCCAGTGTGGCTTCTAATATGAATCCTTAAGTTTCCTGATGTGGTAAAACACTTGTCACAGGTTTTGCATTTGTAAGGCTTTTCTCCAGTGTGGCTTCTCATATGAATCCTTAAGTTTCCTGACTGAGTAAAACACTTGTCACAGGTTTTGCATTTGTAAGGCTTTTCTCCAGTGTGGCTTCTAATATGAATCCTTAACTCTCCTGATGTGGTAAAACACTTGTCACAGGTTTTGCATTTGTAAGGCTTTTCTCCAGTGTGGCTTCTCATATGAGTCCTTAAGTCTCCTGACTGAGTAAAACACTTGTCACAGGTTTTGCAATTGTAAGGCTTTTCTCCAGTGTGGCTTCTAATATGAATCCTTAACTCTCCTGATGTGGTAAAACACTTGTCACAGGTTTTGCATTTGTAACGCTTTTCTCCAGTGTGGCTTCTCATGTGAATTTTTAATGTTCCTGGTGTGGTAAAACACTTGTAATAAGTTTTGCATTAATAAGGCTTTTGTCCAGTGTGGGATCCCATATGAATCCTTAAGTTTCCTGACTTGGTAAAACACTTGTCACAGGTTTTGCATTTGTAAGGTGGTTCTCCAGTGTGGCTTCTCGTATGAGTCATTTTAGATTTCTAAAGGTTTTCTCTGTAATGCCATCTCTTGGTATCCCTCAGATTTCCTGGTTGGCAAAACACTTGTTAAATGTTTTGAATTTGCGAGGCCTCCATCAGTCTGGCACCTGATATGCAGCTGAAGCTGTGGTCCCTTAAAGATATTGTGACAGATTCTACAGATGTGCAGATTTTGCTAATAATCCATATTTCCTGTCTCTTCAGTCAAGGTGGCTAACACCAGTTTCCAGGGCTTTTCAGTTCTTGTACTTTTAATGGATCATTATTACTAATCTCTATAGCTTGTTACTTTTATATAAGTATCAAACAAATGCCCAATTATCAGTGAATAAGTGATGAAAAAATTTTTCACTTAATATGTTACCATACTGACACCATAACCTGTGAGAGAAACCCCTTATTTTAGCATTAAGTGACAATAACTTGACATGCTTGTGACTTTTTGACAATAAAATGTGGGGGCCACCAAGCTTGTTTTTCAGCTATGGTCACTTAAGGCTAAAATATGGGGTGTGTCTGACAGGTTATAGTATTGCTATGGTGAGCTATACACCAAATTCATAAAGATGGCCGGCACACGGTATTGAGACTGGGACGGGTTTAGGCAACACACAGTCGAGGCATTTTAGGACAGACGTGACAAGAAAGATGGAATCTATTTTTTTATCCGAAGACAATATCCCTGGCTCCTTGTTTGAAGGACGCAAAGCATCTGAGCTTAAGAATGACGAGTTGCGATTTTGGTTGAAATGTCACGGTGACGATGGAAAAGGTTTACGGACGAAAGCACAACTTGTTAAGCAGTAATCCTTCTTCTTTATAATTCTCGTTCGATAAGTTAACAGTGTATATTCTAAACTCGCTGTCCCTTCTTAAATTTTTAGTGTTGAGGAATACGTTTCCAGCGGGAGACATCTAAATTTAGTTGATCCAGACCCAGACAAACTAAATACAAAAAGAAAGCTCGCCAAAGAGATGGGAGTTGCTATGGTGCAAAGACGCCCGGCAAATGACACGGCTCCTTTACAGGTGACATATCCTCAAACTGGCTGGACAACATTGCTGGAAAAAATGCCTTTCTTTACAAGAGCAGAAATAAAAAAGCACATAAAAGACAGCGGGAAACGAATGGGCAGTGATGACCACCACTCCGTGCCAACAAGCTGGCGGAAAGGAAAAACATTTCTTCAGGACGAATACATGTACCTCAAAAACATTGAATCTGCAAGTGATGAAGTACATTTTTATTTTCGTTGTTAATGTTACCACTTATTCAGGAAGAATGACGAGCCTCATTCATTGAAACTCGCATTATGCATTGTATCAGGAAGTGTTATTAATTCTGTGTGCTCATGCGTTGCTGGAAAGTCTGGGTATTGCAATCATTCACTAGCCCTTATGCTGAAACTCTGTAAGTTTTCACTCTATGAATCCAAAACGACTCGCGACCTAAGCAGTGATGGTGATGAAAATGCACAAGTTGCTTGTTCATCAAAGCTTCAAACATGGCATAAGAGGGGAAGAGGTGACACAATTGTTCCTCAACCAGCTATGGACATCATTGTAAAAAAAACAAAGTTGGATGACAGTGAAAATGAAGGAGGTGTGAAATGCCTTCTGTATGAGGCCAGAAACAATGTTCAGGTGGATCAAAATGAAGAGAAGCTGTTTAAAGAGGCTATTAAGGAAATCAACCCAAAGATGGGCCTTGCCCAAATTTCAAGTGGCCAAGAAATATTGATTCACACTAAATATGGCAAGAGCCCTGTTGCTTCATTTTCTTCTTATCAGCTGGCTCACACCAAATCCAACTTGGAAGTTACTATGAACATCAGTACTGTAGCAAGAAATGATTCTGACGGCGCTAACCATTTACTTGTATATCCAAGATTTCCATTAACTACGTTTGGAGAATGCCAAGCACATGATTTAGATGATCAACAGGAAGAGCTTGTGAAGAATTTGCAAGTCTCTGAAGACGAAATAAATACTATCAAGAAAGATTCAAGAGGCCAATCAAACTGTGAACTATGGAAGACACAGAGGAAATACAGATTTTTTTCAAATTTTTATACCATTTCTCACAGAAAACTAAATCATGACACTCTTGCAAAGACACAAATGTACCCAAAGGATTTCAGATCAGTCCACACTTCCCATGGGATAAAATATGAACCAGCTGCCATTCATGAGTACATGCACTATATGGCCAGTAAAGGGACACCAGTACAGGTTTATAAATGTGGACTTGTTGTTTACCAGAAGGAACCTGTACTGGCCTGCACACCAGATGGAAAAGTGATAGATGAAGGGTGCACAGAACCGTTTGGTATTCTTGAAGTGAAATGCCCACACACAAAGTTCTTGGTATCACCAAAAGATACATGTTCAGATCCAAATTTTTGCTGTGAATTTATTGATGGACAGTGCAAGCTTAAAACTAATCATGCTTATGAAACTAGTTACTAGATATTATTTCAGTCATTTTATTGAATATGCTGCAAAGGATTTTGGTGAAAACCGTTGAGTCACATTTACGAGGATTAAAAAATCCTAGTTCTTTGCTAGTAAACAGATATACTAAAGACACTGCTCGTTTTAACATTATTTTCACAACATTTTTGTAAACATCTTATAATAAAACGTTGTGTAAAACTTCTTTCGCTTATTTTTATCATAAGATTTTTGTAAACAAAACAAAAAAATACTATTTCCCTGATGCAACAGTTGAAGTAAGAAATACAGGCATGTTCATGTGTCCTGAGATATTAGTCAAGCTATGATGTGTGTTACTCTGATATGATTGGGTCTTGAACATTACATAAAAATCTGCAAACTGCCCATAGCTGGTTGACAACACCAAGTAGAGAAATTGGAATTATTCTGTCCCAAATGTGAAAATTCTTAATTTTATTTATTGCTCTTTCGACATGTATTAGTAAGCCCGCAATTTGTTGTGTAGCGACCACATCTTCCGGTGACATTTGCGCAGCTTGTCCTAGAAATGGTGGAATGTTAAGAGAAACACCAAGCGGTAACAGATCTGCAATAGTGAACCCTTTATCTGCCATGACGCTGTCATTTTCATCAAAGGGCAAATCAAGGATACCAGACCTTTCAACTACTGCCCTGTCTGAAATGTTTCCTGTATATAACTGGCTGATGAATGTTATTGTATCAGAAGGAGAAATACCTAGAAGACCTTTCAGCGTTGTGTGATTCTTATACAAACTGCTAGGCATCTGGCATTTTACCTCCATGCAGTCTATAATGACTCTGGTGGTCGGAAATTTGTTTTTGAAATCTTCAGGCATTGAACAATCGACTTCCGCTCTTGTCGGCCATATGTTAATTGTCCCAAAACACAGAAACATAAAATTTATCCAGGAAATGAAAGTTCTGCTTATTGTAGACAGTGAAACTCCAAACAGAAACGATAGGTGTTTTTCAGGAAGAGCTTGCCTGTGGCGACACATGGCCATATAAAACTCCTCTTTTGGATTTAGTGCTCTTGGTCTTCCACGCTTACTTTGTGTTTGTTGAAGACTTTGGTAGTGAGTCGCTTTTACGCTGTGATCTTCCGAACGCCAAAAACAAATATTCTCGCCTTGTTCCCCAGGTTTCAAGAAATTAAATGTTGCTTCGAACACTTTGATGTTTGGAAAACCAGTATAGAAATTAAGAAATGGAGTGATCCTCAGAAAGATTACCTAAACAGAAGACGCATTTCTTTAGCTTTGAACATTCGTCATTCAGACTAGCAATCTGTTCCCGCAGATTGGCAATTTCTCTCAAAGTCCTCTGTTTCTCTTGTTTACATACATACTTTATTGTTACCTCCCCAATGGGGCTTTTCAGGAACAATTATTTAAATTACTAAAGTTACTAATAACTACACAAAGGTAAATTAAATTTAAGAAACATTTACAACATTATCTAAACTTTGTAATCGAGACAAATGCTAAAAATAAATGAAGTTTAGGAAGTATTTACAAAATTGTCCAAAAGCTTATTCTTTAAGATACGTTTAAAAACTTGAACCGAACGGCTTGATTTTAAAAAAGGGTCTAAATTGTTCCAAAGTCCAATAGTTCTGTAATAGCGGAGCTCCAGCGGCCCGAAGGGCCGCGAAGCGGAGCACCATACCTATAGAAACCCGTCAACTGCTTTTCTCATGGTAAAAATGGCTAGCGGTATTGCTCGTCAACTGCTTTTCTCATGGTAAAAATGGCTAGCGGTATTGCTCGTGGGCCCGCACGACGACGACGACGACGACGGTGGAGTTGCCCAATAACTAATAATATCCTAATAATAAACATAATAATCCAACATGGTGGCCATACTCCACCTGGCCCAGCTGACCAGCTAGTTTACAGCGTAAGTCTTTGATACTGGACATCCATCTTATAACCAATTGACACTTGTCAAAACAAGGTATCCGCTGACCAGTGTCACGTGACCATATCGCGGGCTCAAGTTGAGACCTCATCGAGGTCAGCTGTTTTTTTGAAGTTGACCGCTGACCAGGTACTTGCTTTCGATTTGATCGCAGGCTCAAGCCAGGTGTGGAACACCCAAACCAAATCGAGGCTTAATTTTTCGCGCGCTTTCTGCGGCTCGTAATTTCACATTCACTTGGTTTCTTCATTTTGAGCAAAACAACTTCATCGTCTTCGATCGAAGTTTGTCTTTAAATTCGCGTAAAAAGCATAAAAATCAAGAACTTGTCAAAAGATACTCCGGAACGTGACTTTTCAAGTGATGAAGGGAAGAGCGATTTTTCTCAAGAAAAGCTTCAAACTTGGATGGATTAAGCGGTTGAAAACAGTATAATTCAACGCTCAAGGGCTTTCACTTTACCGCGGTATCTTGCATCTCACTAAGAAAGGTCACTTAACAGTTCACCTGTGTTAATGGGAGGAACGAGTAGCTCAAACTCTGTGGAAAAAGCTCTTTCTTTGGACAAACCGTTTGCTATTTTTGCGGATGCTTGTTTTTACCTTACTGAAGCTTACGTATTTTCAAGTGGTAGAAACCTCTACAACACAACGCAGGACAGTGAGGTAAATTAAATAAATAGAAGCTTAACATTTGGTTTAATCGTTGTTACTTTTGTTCAGGGATGAAACTTGTATTTTTCTCTCCAATGGATATAAATAACAATCATCTGTACTCGTTTTGGACGCAAAGAAGTAGTTGAATTGTTTGTTTGTTTGTTTGTCTTTTTGTTACGTTGTTTTCTTTGCAAGCTAACGAGTGTTTTTACTCGGCTTGGCTGACTGTTTTTCGACCTTGGTACCTCAACAGCGTTAAGAAACTTTTGCCCTTATCTTAATAACACATAATCACAATGAGTCCTCGTAAAATTAAGCATTAAAACTCGAGTAAAAACAAGCCGATCAAATGCATATGCATGTGCACGTCTCAAAATCTGACATAAAGTTGTCAAAATTTGAAAAACGTTTTAGAGATCTTCGTCGAAAGCGGCCTGTAAACAACAATATTAAGTTTCGCCGTCTATAAACATGTCGGCTTAATTTGTTTGAAACGGTAAGAATCAGCGTTTGGATGTTAAAAACACCGAAATGGGTTGACAGGCTGGGCTGGCTTTGATAAATTTTATATTGGACGGGTCTGCGAGAGAAATGCTGGTGTGGTTTGGCAAGCGCTTTCTTCGTTAACTGGATGACGCTTTGCCACTGAGAATCATTAATTGAAGAAGGTTCTTCGGAAGACATGGTAATACCAGTAAAACTATCAAAGCTCTTTAGCGTTTTGTGTCAGCCAAGGAAAGATTTTGTGGGAAATGGCGCTATTATTCAGTTTTGTCGCGTTCCGAGTGATTGCTGCCTCAGCGATTCCTGTTGACTGCTCTAAACGATCAGGTGTGGACCTCTTTTTTGTCTTTTCTACGGACATTTATGTCAAAATTGCTAAGCAATTTTTGTTACTTGTTTAATTTCTCCACCTTCTCCAAGAATCTTCGAAGAAATGTTATTCGTATTCTGCTTTGTGTTCTTGTAATACTTGTGTTTGTTGTTCTGTTGTTTCTGAACCGCGGTCAATTCCTGTTGACTGCTCTTAACGATCAGTTTTTACCCTTTATTGTCTTTTCTACGGGCATTAATGTCAAAATAAATACCGATTTTTCTAGACTAATCAGTACAAGCTATTATTATTACAAGCTAGTCTTGTTTAATTTCTCCACCTTCTCCTTCTTCCAGCATAACACTCGCATCGTACTTTGTTCGCTTGTAGTGTTTGTTTTTTTTTTAATCCGCTTTGAATTCCGTTACGCTTTCATCTGAAAGTAGTTAGGACTCTCGAATGTCTGTATTTTTTTTGCAAACGTTTGCTATCGAAAACTCTTCGTTTTCCCTGCTGCTGCTCAATTGTTTTGGACACAAATTAAACTGGCCCAAATAAAGCCATGCGAAGTTGCTCGGTGAGAGTGTGCAACTCCGATTCTAGGCTTGGCCTGGCTAAATATATATACCGTATATGGCCTTCAGCTTTTCTTTTTATAATCGCTACATACCAGACTGGAATGGTGTTCCATCGAATATCATGCATGCACCTTCTTTAAGCAGTTTTAAGTCCTATCTATTACATTATTTGTGTCAATTTTAAATCAGATGTAGCTTGTGAGTGACAAGTATGTAATTTAATTAGGTTAGCGTTGGATTGTATTTCAATTTTACTTCTTTATTTTTAGTGTCAATCTCAAAGCAGGGTTGACTTGTAAGAGACAAATGTTTGATTTAATTTGATTAGGTTAGCTTTGGGCCACGTTTAAATTTCACCTCTTAGTTTTTAGAATGTGTAATACAGTAATAGCCCACGTATAAGAACCAGAATTTTCTAATTTAGCCTAAATAGATTCTTATATAAATGGTACTGAAAGCAAATTTAGGCTACCAAGGTTCTTAAAATAGGTTCTTAAATTTTCATATGAATTTTATCTGAATATACTATATATATGATAAATATCATCTCATAATACAGTATAAATCATTTATTTGTACCATAGAGAAATGCCTATAGGCAGTTCACTGCAGGTACAGTATATGTCCTTAACAAAACATAACAAAGAAACTCATTCAGCAGTTTCTACCTTTACACTTTTAAAGCAACCCCACTGATAAGAACCTAACTTAAAATTTTAGCCTTAATAGGTTCTTATGTGGAGGGGG
>JAEMWC010000662.1:335000-367500 GCA_016490735.1 Pachyseris speciosa
CTCGAAAAAGTGAATCTATTCACCTCCGAGCAGCCGGCGCGCGAGATTTTACAATTTCCGACCGCTTTTCGGTGTATTGTCACACATATATAAAGCGATGCTTTGGTCCTCTAATTCTTCAACTTGTGTGGTATATACTGACACAATCAGTGTCGGTAAAATTGGTGGATATTTACCAAGCCGAGAATGCCAGCTCTCCTGATATAAGGTAAGCTTATAATATTCCACAATGACAAGTTTATGCCAACGTTCGTGGTGTTAAGAACAAAACTCCAGGCTGGGTCGGTACAAAACGTGGACCCCCCTTCTGGACCCCCTTCTGGACCCCCTTCTGGACTCCATTCTGGACCCCTCGATTTTTCTGTTGAAAAATAATAAAATGATATTTAACAGTCTTCGCTTTGGATTTCAACTTCGGCCGGTTCGTTGATAGTTAAGACAGTATTACAGTAATCGCGAACATTACCACAGCCAGTTGCCATTACCGTTCAGTTTTCAACTGGGTTTCGAAGAATGTGAACAGAGCTCAAAAACTATCTTTTTTCTCTGTTTGGATTAGAATAAGCACTGCTAGTTAATGTTATCACTGCAGCAAAAAGGTGAGCAATGTTTTCTTCCACTCTGGCAAAATATAGTCGAAAGCTTGCTCTGAACTGAATGATGATGGAATGAAATATGATCACTCTGGTTGCCTAGCACGTGACATAAATCTGCCACCGATAATAATTTTCACATTCTCCGAAAGCCAGTTGAAAGCTGAACAGTAATTCGCATATTTAACGTTTATCTAACCTTTGCGAGAAAATTTTAAAGTATTTCGTAACAACAACAAAAGTCAGCAACGCAAATTCAGCGAAATTTAAAGCAAGTCTTTCTCGGGATGAAAATGGCAACGTTCGCGATTATTGTAATAAGAAACTTACCGTCTGTAACTATCAACGAACCGGCCGAAGTTGAAATCCAAAGCGAAGACTATTAAATATCGTTTTATTATTTTTCAACAGAAAAATCGAGGGGTCCAGAAGGGGGTCCAGAAGGGGGGTCCACGTTTTGTACCGACCCAACATCGCACAGTGTTTTAGAAGTCACTGAGAAGTCGGCACCGGCACCATGAAAACAGGACTGAATACTCAAGACTTTTTTGAAGGGCCATGTCGGTACTTTACACAAATCCAGTAACAAATACCAAATAAGGACGTTATGCCCTTTTTGGGGGGAATCTTTTGGGGCTCGCAAAAAGAGGCTCGTGGCTCAAGGCTCGAGGCTCCGGCTCGCAGACTCGCAGAATAGCCTTCCCCTTTCAATGTGCAATAAGTTGACATGTGTATTCGCTATAGTTGGCAAATATCACGTTCTCTTTACTTTACAATGGCAGCCACTAAAACTCTAAGGTATTGGCTCCTTATAAAACGTTTTTCTTACCTTTCAAGGTTGATTTCTCCGCGCGAATTTGAAGTCATACATAAGCCCCTTCCCGCTTTACTTCCGAGCCATCTTGAAAAATGTGCAGTCGTACCAGTCTTTGTCGGACTCGCAATTTAGTAGGTTCGCAATGCATACTTTATATGGAGCGTTATTAGCTCGGGTTGCAAATAACGTAACTCGATGTTTATTTCTTATGAGATCTTGTCTGCTCATACTGTGGTCCTTCAAAGTTTTTCACCAATTAGGGCAAGGGTGCAAGTTCTAGAAAAGGAATGAGAAGGGGCAAAGCGGGCGGGCGCGAAAAGTTCAGGGGATAGGGGTAACTGTATTGAAGTGATGCGACATCAGTCAAACAGCGTCGTCGCTTTCAGGGGTGGGTATGAATATCATCTACAACCTCACAGATACCAGCGCAAATCGGTAGGTTTTCAAAGGTTTATGAGATTTATGCCAGTAAGGTGATATAGCATGCTTGTATAGAGCTTCTTCTAGTAAGACAGTCTGTCAGGCAGGTAAAGTGGTCTCGAGTAACAGCTTCTTGGTGCGCAAGGTGGTTATTGGATTGACTCAGATTAAATAAGAGGCGGAGTGGGGATATTAGCGCCAATTGCATCTGCACATCCTGTCATGATGGGCGCGTTCTTTTGAGACTACTATGTCGATTCCTAGTCCACATTAGGGATAAGAAAATAAGTGGAATAAGGTTTCCCAAACTGCAAGAACATGTATGGTAAAACCGGAGTAATCTTGGGGGGTAATCACTTGAAACTAGCGTAATGAAAAGTCTCGACGAAAAGTGTGAACGGAAGATAAAGATGTTGTAGAAACAACTCAGCGGCATAACTAGATTTTAAAAGTCCTACCACAGGCCGACCACCCTATGAGTGTTGACATGTGAAAACTACGGAAATACAAAGAAATACATGGCGGTTACGAATAAGACACTGAATAATACAATTTTGAACGCATCTTGGTCTAGAAATCTCAATAAAATTAAATAAAATGTTAATACACTGAGGAGTCGTGTTTTTTGCCTCCCCGGGCCGTTTAAAACGTTCGAAATGGACGAGGTCGGAGCTTTTCGGCGGCTAGTTGCATGCCTTGTAGCATTCTTCTGTCATAGAAACCCAACGGTCGAGAGCGATTCAGACGATTCAGTAAAAGAGCGTGTTCTTCCTTAAAAGAACCAACTGGCCCGCCGCCCTCGTCTCACATCGGAAGTGAAAACCACTGCTAGAGCTTGCCGACATGGAGTAAATGTTTTCCTGGAGCAAATAAACCAAAGTAAAGTTTATGACCCACTAACTTGAGCAGGCCTGACGGAGTACTCAGTTGTCGTAGATAATATTAACCCGGCCACAACTGGAGAGTATCGGATTTCATGAGGTTCATATCTAGAAGTGCAAAATTACATCGAGCACCACTCTGCGTTGGAGCATCGTTTGTCTGTAATGTCTCAGCAAAGTGGAAAGCCTAGTAAATAAAACTGGAACCACAAAAGGCTGATGAGTTCGAAATATTAGGACATTTACGGCAGGTGAGACTTTCTAAAAAAGTTGTATACAGTTGAGAGTGCTCAACAAATCCTCATCACCCAGCTAAAATAGAATCAGCTTTTCCGGGTGCAACATTTAACGTCGTTTTACTACAATGATTCTTTTCAGACCTCCCAGAGTATATTTATTTGGCGATAGTTTCCAGTTTGTGTCTTGCAGCGCGCGGAATAGGAAATTTTAGTAGGCACGCAATGTGTATTTTTAATAGCTTTGGTCATTTTGCTCCATGGTACTTTGATGTTCTGCCAACAGGAAACGTTTCAACAGTGCTCTTACTAAAAATGCCGGCGGCTGAAGTAGGAAAAATACAGAACATTCCTCCCACTTTCCCCCTTTCCCTACCCCTCCCCCCCCACCCAACCCCCCCCCCCCCCCCCTGTTCCGCATGTTAGGGGTACCTTTACGTGCGTTGGGCGGGGAGTACGAAAACATAGAGAATATTCTTCCCAGATTCTCCTCTTCCCATTCACGCCTTTTACGCAGGAAAACAAAACAACCAGCTTCAAGTTTTATTGAAAGCCGAGCTGACAGAACACTGTAGCAGTATCCCAGTCTGAAGTATTACGTTTGACTCCAGTGAAAGCCTGCATGTTTGTGGAGGATTTCTTTTCCCTACTGCTAAGGTAGGGTCAACAACACTGATAATCTCCCACAGCAAGCCACAGCCTAAACTATGAAGACCCACACACAGGGGCTCATCCACACATGAAGACCATAGTGCGAAGTAAAGCGAGGGTTCCTCACAATGGGCTCATCCACACATGATGACCATAGTGCGAAGTAAAGCGAGGGTTCCTCTGTACACATTTAGACTGTTCAATGGCTTGTACAGGAGTTAAAGTGACATCTGCAATATGGAGAGGATCCCTCTAGAAATGAGACCCAGCATATCGCCGACCTTTGGCCGACCTTTATAAAGTCCACAGGGACAAGAAAAGGTTAAGGTTTCCTATTTTGCTGCTATAGTTTAGCCTGCGTCGCACACATACTCTAGCCTCGGTTAGTGCTCTTTGTAATACGCGGTGAGGAGGAAACCACATGCACTAATAATCCAACCGCAATTGGCTTCGATTATGGAAGCAAGCGGATCTGGAGAAATTTCAAGAAGGCAAACTTAAAATAAACCAAACAAACAACAGCAAGGCACTGTTCACAAGAGGACACAGTTCACTTGACAAAATTGCGGCCATCTCTATAGATGTGAACTTTTATTGCTTATATAGCCACAATAAACGCTACTATTAACCAGCGTCAACAAGAACAACAAAAACAACACTTATTTACAAGCAAAAAAGTGTTTACAATTTCTCGTTAGCTTCCAACAGCAAGAACAGAATCGTAATGGAGGTGGGTGGAATGTGACACAAATCTAAAGTTTACATAGTTTACATACAGTAGTATTTGACGTAAAATTAAAATTACAGCCTGACTTTCGTATTTATATAAATTACACAGTGTTCAGAGGTGCTCAGAACTATATTAACTTAATTCATTAATAATCGCGATCATTTCAAGATAGTCATCTAATTTCGATAAGATTTCAAAAGGTTATCATGCAGCTTTTTCGGAAGCTAGCTAAGTTTCTTATATCTATACGGTAAAGAATTCCAGATTTTAGCTCCAACTCTTAAAAAGGATTTGGGCGTTATTCTTAGCGTTGAATGCTAAGTAAAGAAATCATCATTAAAAGAAAATCGTGTGGAGTGTGAGTGTACGTTAGAAATCTTAGTAAATGCATGTTTGAGATTTTGTAAGAACAGAAGTGTTAGCAACCTCCCACATGATATTTTAACGACGATCAAAACAAATAAAAGAGATAGCCGTGGTAGTATTCCTACAGTTCTATTAATCTGTAAACAGATAAGATCGATATGGCTTTTTTCCAAGAAAGGTCGTGGTCAATCAGAACACCAAGATACCTAACAAAATCTTTCTTTTCCAAGATATGACAGGGGAGAAGCGAGCCTATAGGCCCGTAGGCCCGGATCTACAAATTTTCAGCCTACCCATCCTATATATTATTGTGCCGTTGTGAGAGATAAACAATTTCCTGAAATTCTTCGCGAACGTAATAAGAGAAGGCAACGCAATTTATCTTAGGATAAAAACAATCGCAACCACTCTGTAAGGGTGAGATTACGATTTCGAAAGCAAGGGAAAACCCGCAGGCTATGAAAAGTGCTATCGACAATCGTACAGTGGTTACATATGACAAGACAGCGAAGCTCCTGGGCAGCCATGGCGTCAAATATTTCAAGAGCCTTCACAACTCTGCTTACCCTGCCAATCACCACAGCCACTGCAGAGAGGTTTTTTTAGTGCCCTGAGAAGACTCACGACCTACTTGAGGTCAACAATGAAAGAGGATCGTCTTAGTGGACTTGCGCTAATGCATATTCACGAACATGATGTTTCTTTGAATGCTGAGGATACTCCTTGACGATTTCGTAGCCGGTCGAAGCAGGAGGATGGAGCTCCTCTTTTAGGCTACCAAGTAGTTCTACTTTCTCAAATGGAGAAAAAGGTTGCCATTTTAACCCTTTGTACTCCCGATCTCTCCTTAGCAAAACGGCGACAGCCGAGCGGCAAATGCATAATGATTAGTGGCATGAGTGGTTCTATTAATATATCTAAAAGCGGCGAGAGGCGGATCAAGGGGTAGGGTTGAGGCGTTGCAGCCCTTCTGGGAATAGGTTTTTTCTTTCTCAAATTTGTGTGCGTGGTAAAGGGGAGTTCTCATTCACTTAAGGCAAATAATTTAATAAAAACGGTCAATTTCCATTTCACGACAAACAAAATGACCGTTTCTTGCTTAGGGAATACTGGATTATGAAAATTTTGGTTCTCTGGTTCAAAAGTATGGTAAAATTCAGGTTATATATCTTGACTTCACAAACACTTTTCGAGTCCGAGGAATGCATGAAATGACGTTTTAGAGGTTTCAGTAAAAGAAAATTTCCGGGTGAGCATGTCCCCGGACCCCGCTAGAGGCTCGCGACTTCGGCGCTCGATACAAGCCTTCGTCTTGATAACGACTCTCGCGTTAAAAACAGGCCTACAACTATTCAAAAATCTCGCTACGCCCCCTGATATGTATTGCATCTGAAGCTGGATTATAAGCTTTGATGATAGGATTATAAGAAAAAAATCATGTAGTTTGATTCTCGAAATTGAGGGTTAAAGCCAGTCACAGACCGCTTACTTAGTTCAGAACTGACAGTCTGTTCAAGGTCATGGAGACTCTTATTTGCATAAATAATGCAAGTATCACCAGTAAACAAATAAGAGGAAAAGTATTGTGAAGAGTTTACAATGTCATTCACATACAGTAAAAATAAGAGGGGCCCCAATACAGAGCCCTGTGGGACACCACACGAAGCTGTTGCACTATGAGAGATATAATTACCATTTGGGGTTCTCTGTCTTCTGTAAATTAGATAAGAACGGGACCAATCATTGACAATACCTCTGATACCGGATAAACCAACAAGGCAACTTAATTACAACGCCAATGCATGGATCTTTTCCAACAGATACCTACTATGTATACGCCCACAGGAACCCTGAACTTATATTACGGCTAACAAGAGCCCTAATTTGATGCCTACTATGTTTACGCCCACAGGGTCCCGGAAGTTATATTACGGCTAACAAGAGCCATAATTTACTTGTAAACGTTTCATTAAAGGGTGGCTAAGACTGAAAATATGTAAATTTCTCAAAATAGCTGGATATTGCTGTGGAGTTCTGTTTTAGAGGGAGATAAGGAAGTTTCTTAACATGGAAACTACGAAATCCCTGGTACATGCTTTCATTACATCAAAGGTCGACTACTGCAACTCGTTGCTGTATGGTGTTCCTAAACATTTATTACCACGGCTTCAACGAGTATTAAACTGCGCTGCGAGAATAGTGTTTAAATCCAACAAATACGATCACATAACACCTCTCCTCAAGGAACTTCATTGGCTACCTATTGAACAGCGGATTAAATTTAAAATCTTCTAATTACATTTAAAGCACTTAACAAGCAAGCTCCAAGTTATATAACTGGCCTTCTTATACCCTATAACCCTTCAAGATCACTGCGCTCTTCTACCAAAAATCTTTTCACGAAACCTGTGTTCAATCTTAAGTCATATGGTGGCCGGTCTTTTGCGTTGGCTTCAACAGTACTTTGGAATGATCTTCCACAGTCAATAAAAGATTCGCAATCGGTGGAAAATTTTAAACAGAAACTTAAGAGACATTTATTTTTACAGGCTCATGGCGGACAATGATTTTTATCGAGTAGTACTAGTAGGTAATGGGAATAATGATGGGAATTTAATATATATATATATATTTTTAACGATTATATTGTATATGGTAATTTTAATTTGTCACTTGTAAAGCGTTTTTGGACCATAGGGAAAAGACGCTATATAAATGTATTGTATTATTATTATTTTAAAAGCTTGGTTGTAGTGGTCCTAAAGCCATAGTCCGAGCTAACTTGTGTGTACATACATTTTAAGGAGTATGCAAGGAGTATTCAAGCACCAAAAAGTTGCACTATGTTTTAAAATGTTTTTATTGGTCAATAACAACTTTACAAATGCTCCCCTGATATAAAATGCATTTTGAAGACACAAAACATTTACTGACTTTGACATCCCATATTATTTGCCATACGTAAACAAAATTCAAGAATTGATCATTATTTTCAATCACTTTCAGCAGAAATTCTTCTTTTCAAGGGTTTTTGAAGCGCCCTTAAATTTTATAATTAAATTTCAGCGCTTTTCAGTAACTTCAAGGAGTAGCACGAAACCTATAAAGTGCTGTAATGTTATCGGTATTTTTTTCTTTCTTTGTTTTTAACTGTATACATGGGGTTGAGCTAAAATATTTCCCCGTAGTGTTCAATCGTAACTATTGTCAGAAAAGCGAACTAAACTGATTCTCTACCAACAATCTTTCTTCCCCCCACTTTAACTTTTCATAGAGCAACAAAGACCACAGCAGACTCGACATTTTTTATTCACAATTTTTTCACTCTTGGTGACCCAACAATGACCAAACAATACTATTCTAAACACTGTCTTGCAAGTATCACTTCTTGTCCATGTGAAGGCCGGTTTATTTAAAAACAAAAAACGGTTCTCAATATTTGCCTGAATATTCGTGTAACATATGTTGTCATCCAAAATCTAGTAAATCGTATTTAAAAACATTTTCATTGTTGGTACAAAAAAGAAACTGAAACATGTTACGTTATAACCTATTGAAACAAACTGTAACTCAAAACTGACAAAAGTTCTGAAACTTTTTGTTGCATTGCGCCTAAAACCCTCGCACTCTCCCTTTTCAATGGCACACCCTCCCAATTCCTCTGATACATTTCCCACTATGTTGACAGCCACGCATGCTATGGTTACTGAGAATGACACGCTAAATTCATTTAAAGGAAACAGGTGTCGCAGGAAATAGAAAAACAGGAAGGGAAGTTTGATTTCACTTTTCCAATGTTGTTCAATATATGAAAGTCAAATACCATTTTTAGGTGCCAAAGGAAAACGGAAAAGTACAAATTTCCTTTACTAATTTTAAAGGAAAACAAATGAAATGTTTGTGCAAGGGAGAAGGAACCTAACGCACGTTTCAGCCACGAAAATGTCAGGTTAACTCAAAGAGGGGATCTCTTGTGCCCTAAGCCTTTGTTAACACAATTTAAAACATCATAATGGTAATTATAAATGCCTGGTTCTAATTATAGGTGCAGTACAATGCCTTATAATTACACGTTATCAGATGGGAAACTATTTTCTTTCACATATCTTTTTTCTTTCCTTTTCTCTTATTTTTTTCATACTATTTGTAGGTTAACAAGTTGTTATTTTTTTGCATGTTCAACATTTAAGTACAACCCTTTATTATTAACTACTTCTCATATGATTGTCATAATGTTCGAGAAGTAGTGACTCACTGGGAAGCTCTTCTTGACAAATCCAACAGGATAAATCCTGAAATGAGTGGGACGTTTCGTGCCTCCTCAAATCTGTGACTAGTCTTAGTCAAAAACTCTTGCCACACATTTGTAAGGCTTTGATCCAGAGTGGATCTTCTCATGCCTTCGCAAGTGGGATGATGTACTAAAACACTTGTCACAGCTTTTAAATTTGTAAGGCTTTTCTCCAGAGTGCAATCTTTCATGAATTCTCAAATTTCCTGCTTAACTAAAACACTTGTTACAGGTTTTGCATTTATTAAGGCTCTTCTCTAGCGTGCAACCTCTCATGAATTCTCAAATTTTCTGCTTGACTAAAACCCTGTTCCCATACTCTGTTTGTGCCAGAAAATGTCAAGTAAACTCATAGAGGAGAACTATTGTACCTTAAACCTATGTGAACACAATTTAAAAGATCATAATAACTATGATCTTTTAAATCTTTTTGATTACAATTATTGTAATCAAATGCCTGATTCTAATTATAGGTGCTGTGCAATGTCTTCTAATTACATGTTATCAACATGAGAGACTCTTTTCTTTCACATATCTTTTCTTCTTTCCTCTACTTTTTTCATATTATTTTTAGTTTAACAAATTGTTTTTCCATGTTCAATGTCTATCCACAACCCTTTACTACTAATTACTTCTCATATGATTGTCATAATGCTGAAGAAGTAGTGACTCACTGGGAAGCTCTTCTTGGCAAATCCAACAGGATAAATCATGAAAAGAGTGGCACGTTTCATGCCTCCTCAAATCTCTAACTAGTCTAAAACTCTTGCCACACATTTTACATTTGTTGGGCTTTGATCCAGAATGGAGCTTCTCATGCCTGTGCAAGGAACCTGCTGTAATAAAACACTTGTCACAGGTTTTGCATCTGTAAGGCTTTTCTCCAGTGTGCCTTCTCATATGAATCCTTAACTCCCCTGAGGTGGTAAAACACGTGTCACAGGTTATGCATTTGTAAGGCTTTTCTCCAGTGTGGCTTCTCATATGAATCCTTAACTCCCCTGACGTGGCAAACACTTGTCACAGATTTTGCATTTGTAAGGCTTTTCTCCAGTGTGGCTTCTCATATGAGTCCTCAACTCTCCTGGCCTGGTAAAACACTTGTCACAGGTTTTGCATTTGTAAGGCTTTTCTCCAGTGTGGATTCTTATATGAGTCCTTTACTCTCCTGACCTGGTAAAATACTTGTAACAGGTTTTGCATTTGTATGGATTTTCTCTAGTGTGGCTTTTCATATGAATCGATAACGCTCCTGCTGTTGTGAAACACTCGTCCTGCACGATAAATAAAATTATATGCATTGGTGTAACTATCTCAATTTTGATTGGCTAAAAACATGCAGCTAATTACTGCTGGCAATGAAAACGTAAAGCTTGTGGATGTGGCTGGACTGACAAGGATACTTCACAAATTAATGCGATCAAGTACCGTAAAGACTCACAGATAAGCCGCACTTTTTTCCCAAAACTTGTTGTTCGAAATCGGGGGTGCGCCTTATCTGCGAGACCATTTGGAGAAGGTGCCGTAAATTTTCGTGAATTGACATTTTTATGGAAAAGTACATTAATATATACTACATAAAACTAAAATTGAGTATTGATCATTGCTTTTGCAAGTTTGGTGGCTCCTAAAAGAGCCGTTGGTAATGCAAGTATTAGCTTTATATTTCAAGCTCATATTTCTGTCACTGTTAAACAGTGCTAAACCTTTGTTAACAGATTGAACGCTTTATGGTCGCTTTTCTTGAACAGAAGAACGTGACACAGCATGGAATTTCCATTCCCCCACAAAATTGTTTACAGCATCGACGACGGTCTGTAACTTCAACGGCAATCGATCCTCCATGGGTGAGAAATTGAAAATAACACGCTATCCTTGAGTATTTGTGTGGAGAATGGCCCACTGTTTCTTCGCCGGTGTCCAGTCTTCTATCGTCCGAACTATTGCGTGCTTACTGAGCTACGTATAAAGGGGATTAGTTTCTAAAGAAACTGTGGTGCTGCGTCGGTGGGGAAGTGAGACACGAAAATTTGGTTTATCAACGGAGTTGATAATGTAAATTGACCACCGTACAGGGATTCGATTAGCTGACGTTTCGAGCTAATCGAATCCCTGTACGGTGGTCAATTTACATTATCAACTCCGTTGATAAACCAAATTTTCGTGTCTCACTTCCCCACCGACGCAGCACCACAGTTTCTTTAGAAACTAATCCCCTTTATGCATTTGTTGTTTAATCGCTGCGACCATTAACCTCTTGTCTTAGTATTTTTCAATGCACAGATTTCAGACCAGGAGACCGAAGACGAAGATGCCAAGCCTGAAGAAACTCACCAAGGAGCTACGCCAGGAAATGGTAAGTTATCTTTTTCCTTTCCCCCCTTTTTGTAGTAATTTAGCTTTCCGTCTAGCCACGCTCATTTTCTCTAAAACCAGGTTTTGTAGTCACATCAACTTCATAGGTCGTTGCCTACAATCTAAAGTTATTCCAAAAGGTTTTCGCTCTAACTTTCATGCGTCCACGTTCTCTCGCTCCAATCAATATCTCTACCAAATTCAATGCGCTCAAGATTCTTTTTCACGCAACATCATGAGGATCACAATCAGAGCTATGTGCCAAAAGCGTCATGACCTAGACAAACAAATTCTCCAGTGCCGCTCCGAACTGTTCAAAATCTGTCCAGCTGTTTTGGTTAATTCTATCCGCGCCAAAATCCAGGAACTTAATTCTAAACTTTTTAACCACTTACACCAAATTAAGAGCCAAAAACTTGAACACTTAATAGGTCCTAAAATTACCAATCAAACGTTATTCGATAACCATAATACCGTAGTTACCATTCCAGAAAATCTTTCGTTAACTGACTCAGAGAAATCTGTTCTCAGTAAGGGCCTTAATTTTGTTCCAATTGCTAAACGCACCAACGAATTTTCAGTTAAGCAAGACGTCGAAAAATTCCTTCGCCGCATTCAGTTAAAAGCTTTTTCCACGACAAAGAAGACGATTCTAACACCTCTGACAAAGATATTTTTTAAACACTTCGTGTTCGCAAATCAAAATGGACTCCCCCAGAGGGCCAGTTCGCCTCTTTAGATTTTTTCATCAAAAAATGCCGTCGTGACGTTAAAATTCAATTGTTACACTAAATTTTCCAACCTTTCTTCGGAAGAGTGGGCGGCGCTCAAAAATCTTAGCAAGCGGAAAGATGTAATTGTCAAATCGGCCGACAAAGGCGGCGCGGTAGTTGTTTGGCGGTCCGACCTTTACAAAGAAGAAGCTTTGCGGCAACTTTCTGACACCTCCTTTTATGCTAAAGTCGAGAAGGATCTCACTTCCACCAACCAAAAAATTGTCAAAGACACGATTCAGGACCTAATAGTCAAACAAGAATTGCCGGCTACCGCTACTAATCTCATCATCACTACTCCGAGAACCTCGTGTATTTACTTTTTACCCAAAATCCACAAACCTAACAACCCGGGTCGACCTATCGTTTCTGCCTGTAGTTGCCCTACCGAACTCATTTCTAGCTATTTAGACAAGATTATGGCGCCCATCGTCAAATCTTTGCCATCTTACATTAAAGACAGTCAACACGCACTTGAAATTTTCCGCGATTTCAATTTCACCGGCGAAGACAAACTAATTTTCACTATGGATATTACATCTCTATACACTGTCATTCCAAACGGCGAAGGTCTTCAAGCACTTAAGTATTTTTTCGATCAACGCACCGTCAAGGAACCTAGCTCGGTGACGCTACTCCGCCTAGCTGAACTAGTTTTAACATTTAACTGTTTTTCTTTCGCTGACATCTATTACAAGCAAATTAATGGTGTAGCGATGGGCACAAAAATGGGACCTAGCTACGCCAATCTTTTTGTAGGGTACGTCGAGTACCAATTCTTCAATCAGTACAACGGTCCTAAACCTGAACTCTACGGTCGCTACATTTACGACTGTATCGGCGCAATTTCGTCTAGCAAGGAGGAAATCAACCAATTTATAACCGCCGTCAATTCATTTCATCCGGCCCTAAAATATACCTGGGAAATTTCGGAAACTTCCCTGGCCTTTCTCGATATCAAAGTTTTTATCAGCGGCAACGGCTTATGTACCAGTGTGCACTACAAACCCACCGATTCTCACAGTTATTTGTTGTATTCATCTTCACATCCATGTCATGTCAAAAACGCCATTCCCTATTCTCAATTTCTTAGACTTCGACGTCTATGTAGTGATGACTCTGATTTTTCCAACAAATCAGAGGAAATGTGCCATTTTTTCGAGAAACGTGGCTATCCTGATTCTGTAGTTCAATCGGGCCATCACTTTTGCGGAATTTTCCTCAGCGTTGGAAAATCGCCGCGCTCGCTGGTTCAACACTCAGGACTGTATTCTTTCTGGTACTTTATTCGCAATCCACGATACACATTCCTTCAATCTGGTAACATTCCGTTCACGATCTCTTCACAATCTCAATCAATCAATCTAACTTACACGTACAGCCGTTCTCTATTTATCTACTTTACTGATAAAAGAGGAAGTTTACACCCTTTTACGTACATCCTGAATTTCCCAGTTACTTAATTTTGTACATTACAAGTCTATTGTTTATTTAGTTACATTTCCGAGTCGTGCATGACACGCACCTTAACCAAAACTAATCCAATTACATAAGTGTCACACCCTGTATTTTAGACACGGAATGTTTACGTCACAGGATGTTCCCACCGAATTCTACCCAATTTAACGTTTGTTTTAATGTTACAATTAATCTTTATTTACCTACATTCGTTACTTGATTATGTAAGACAATGTTCCATAACAATCACCGCGCTCAGCAGATTGATCAACAGTCAGCACTACAGACGTCACAAAAGGAAAAGAATGACAGAATTCCATTCACCCTCCCATTTCACCCGCATAATAACCCAGTTAAAGCCATCATTCTTAACAACTTTAAGATACTGCAAAATGATCCAGAAACTGCTAGAATCTTTTCGGAACCACCGCTGATTTCATTCAAACGCGACAAAAATGTAGGTAACTTTCCAGTTAAAAGCGCATTCAAAACAACTGAACAACCTGGCACTTTTAAATGCGCGCGCTCGCGATGCAAAACTTGTCCTTTCATTCAAAACACTGACAAAATATCGGGCCCTAAGCGATCTGTTAAGATCACTGATCGTTTCACGTGTACCTCCGCAAATGTTATCTATTGCATAACCTGCACATTATGCAAAAAGGTATACATTGGCGAAACAGGAAGACGACTAGGTGACCGATTCCGAGAACATCTTCGTGATGTTGAGAAAGATGACAAAGACGCATCCAAACCTGTCGCTCGGCATTTTAATCTCCCTAACCATTCCAAACAACACATGTCAATCTCCGGCCTTTCCCTACATCAAGGTACCACGGAAAGCCGTAAAAATCTCAAGCAAAAACTGATCTTTCAAATTGGCACTCTTAATCCCCACGGTATCAACGAGCGCTTTTCATTCAATTAATTTATTCCTGTTTTTCACGTTACCATGTTACCACCAATAGCGTAGCTCCATTTTCTGTATATAAACCATACACAACCCACAATTCCTCGATTCGCTCCGACGAAGGGCTAACGCTCGAAACGTCAGCTAATCGAATCCCTGTACGGTGGTCAATTTACTAAGCTACGTACATTCAGAACGATGAACACGCAGCCTGAACACGCAAAATTCTATGAAAACTGTCTATTGAATGAAGAAATACCTATCAACAACTAAAAGAATAACATCAATCATAAGTCATAGTTGTGGACGTGATGTTTATTCTACTAAAGAGCTAAAATTGTGGGTACAAATTCGAAGTATTTTCCATTTCAATGTTGGCGAGTTTACGTTCAAAGAAGACAGAAGACTTAAGCCTCGACTTTGAATTTCTTTCGACTTTGACCAGAAAACCTTTTTTTTCCAAAATTTGAGTTGCTAAAGCCGGGGTGCGGCTGATCTGTGAGTGCGGCTTATCTGCGAGTCTTTACGGTAAGCAGAAGCCACTCTAAGGACACTAAGGCCACAAGGTAGCGGGCATTACCCCTTAAATCTACCAAAGGCGCTGTCCATGGCTGCTAATGCTTGGGCCCAATCTTTGCTTTGGTAGATTTAAGGGTAATGCCCGCTACCTTGTGGCCTTAGTGCCCTTAGAGTGGCTTCAGCTTACTTGATCACATTAATTTGTGAAGTATCCTTGTCAATTCAGCCATATCCCACAAGCTTTAAGTTTTCAATGCTTGTTTTATTGATATGTGGGTACTTGAGCCTGAGCATTAGCTATGCCATGCTGATGAGACCTAACAAGGCCAAAACAGCTGTCCATGGCTGTTAATGCTTGGGCTCAATCTTTGCTTTGGTAGATCAGTTAAGGGGTAATGCCTGCTTCCTTGTGGCCTTAGTGCCCTTAGAGTGGCTTCAGCTTACTTGATCACATTAATTTGTGAAGTATCCTAATTACTGCTGCCACTGTTTTTGTTACGTCATACCTACAGACAATAGGGTTAATACATGTAGAAGTGACGTCATACCTACAAACAATAGGTTTTATCCATGCAGAAGTGACGTAATTTTGCAGAAAACAGTTTTGCACATGCAAGAAACATGTTTGTTTTGCTGAAGCTTTTCTGGAACTGTATCGCAGAAGTTTTACCAAAACGGGTCAGAGTTTAGTCAAAAGTTAAATTTCCAATTTTAAAACATGTCTTGGTGGAGTCGGTTTTCGTAAAATTGTGCTGGAAACTTCTGGACTGCGCTGCAACTTTTAGGTTGTAAGCTTACAAGTAATTTGTTTACAAGTTGAGGTAGCATGCCATGTTTCTTGTACACGCTCTTGTTTTTACAAACGCTCATGATTATGCACAATAAAGCAATTATTGCATTCGGATAATTGAGACATCTGCCTCTGTCACATTACAGAAGAAGTTATCCTTTATCACTAAGTAATAAAACCATTTACGTTACTGCCTTTCTCAGTCAGAAAACTCAGAATTGACCCTCAAAGTGAAGAGCTTTGAAGCTTGAAAATGAAACACCCCAAAAGTTTGGTCAAGAATTTATTTATAGGCAAGTGACTTGCAAGACCTTAAGCCCTAAGGAACTTTTTTTTCACGACTGGAACACATATTAATGATTGTGATTGAAGCTGTTCATTCCACACAGTTTGTTTTTAAACAAAAAATGGCCTGCAAACTGTAATTTTGCATGATTAAGTCTTTCGCATCATATTCATAATGACTTGTTGTACATGGAAGTGAAATACAAACTATGTGAGTTAACAACAATGGAAACTGAAAACTAAAAATTCACAAGTTCATGAACTGCAGAGTGAGCCTTTTTGTGTTCCTGAGAGTTAAACATACAAATGGTGCAAAGGCTTTTACACAGGCGTTTTTATTCCAACAACTAGATGCAATTATTGTCACGCTAAGGGACCGTTCATTTTTTATGAAGTAGAGGGAGGGGGGCATGCGAAAAAAAATGGCTTTTGAGGGGGGGCCATCCCAAAAAATAAGGGAAAAAGGGGGGGTCACGTGAAATATTTTAGCAAAACTTTGAAATGGCATAATGTTTTAGTATTAAAAAAACTGCTACAGAACAAACAGTACACACGCTACAAATTTATTACTTTCCTTCCACTTTCAAATAACGTTTGATGACAAAAAATATTTGTTGCTACTAAAAGGGAAATTAATAATTTATTGATTGTTTGAGGCGAACACTGAACTTCTAGGCCTGGCACCCTAGCTGGAATAGTTGAAATTTTTCTTAGTAAAAAAAAATCAATGCACAATATCCCTGTATTTCTATTGGGCACGACCCATATCTCGAAAAAAAATATGGAAATTCTATAGCAAAAGCACATTATCAATTTATTTATAATTCCACAAGCCTGTTGCTCAGTAGTCTCCTCTGCACACAACTTCTTGAAACCCGCTGGGTCTTGGGCTTCCTCACTGCCTAAAGCCGGTTTCGTTTTTTGAATTTCCGTTGCGTGACAAGCTTCACGAAAAGTAGAACCACTTTCTACTTCTGCAACGGACGCAACGATTGCAATAGTGATAAAAACAAGACTTTGACACCACTTCGTGAAACTGGTCTCGCTCGCCGTTGCACACAATTTTCAGCTAAACGTTTCAACATGTAACAGCGGCTTAACTCTCTTTGCAATCGTTTGCATAACATAAAGCACGACTAGAAAGGAACTGGAGATGAGTGACTGTCTAATAAAACAGGAAGCCTACAGTGAGCTAGTGAACAGTGACACCCTCCAAAGAGGCTCTAGATTCACAAGCAAATACTGTCACATATATGTTCCCAGCAAAGGGCAGAAAAGTCAATAAACTTAGCAAGATAAATCTCTACCATTCCCTCACATGATTTCTAGTAATATGTGTGCTTCAAAGGCCAGTGAGCAAAGGCTTGGTTTTGTGTACCTATATCTGCAAGTTACCCATGGGCGCCCATTGATTTTAAACTTTGCATAAAGCTGGATATTTCGACGTTTCGAAGTCATCTTGACTTTATTTTCAAGTGATAAATGTAACGGCCGTTTCGGGTTTAAATTAAGTGGTTGTTTATAACGTCAGCTAACGAATTAGTGCGTGCACGATGAAATGTTCTAAACAAATATTTTCACGCGAATTGAGTCTGATTGTGTGTTCGACTTCGGTTTCCTCTCACGGATGAAAAGCATTTCGCAGATTAGACAGTCAAGCTTTCCCTGACATTTCTTTAAAATGGAGAATTTTAAAAAGCTCGGGGTTTGAAATTGATATACAACACATTGTCGGCTAACAACCGGTGGTTTCCTCTCCTGAATTTTAAGTTGCTCATCAATTTTTGGACTTGTGAATACCATTTTTATTGGGTTGCTGATGTTGTTGCCTAGATCTTTTTAAAAGCTGTTCACGAACGAAGTCCGCAGATCTCTGATCTTTGAAAGGTAGTATGACTCGAACAATGTTTCCCTCTGACATGGCGTCGTTCTTCTGAACTTAGTGAATAAGGAGGATACATCATAAGATACCAGGATGTAACTTTTGTTAAGAGACGTGTTCCTCAGATCCTCTGAAAAGGAGCTTGTTTGTAAGTTACTGTTGCTTAAAGTTAAACTTAGGGGTGTTTTTTTCCAATGGGTATAGTGTTGTTATGGTAACCCATTATGCCAAAAAAGTTTCATAAATTGTCCATCAATGATTGGGGATTTCTTTGATACCACTATGAAGGTAATAATCTATAAAGATTGGTAGAAATGATCCACGAAAGTAAAAGTACTGGAAAATGCTGGAACTGGTGTGAGCCACCCTAAAATACTGTTTTGCATCTTAAAATATATTTTGTACAAAATGCAAACTGCAGTGCAACTCTATTATCATCATCATCATTATTATTATCATTATTATGTACATGTATTTGAGTGTATTTTGATGAAAATCAAACCAACTGAGCGGCATGAAGTCATGAAGTGGATTTCATAATAGGAAATATGAGGAGTGTTCATTAAGAGGAGGGGCTTAATGGAGCTTTTATGGTATACAGTATGTACAGTATGTGTATATAGTTGTGTGTTCTTTTTGAGAAAAATTCCATTCACAGATTTTGACACATTTGTTAAAACTCTGTTATACTCACAAAGAAATCACATGAGAAAAAAAGATTGAGTGATTTTGTTTCAGCTTTGTGTAGGAGAGACTGATGAAAAGAAGTATCCCTAATGTATCAGTTCTTTTTAGTACAAGTGTTTGCCATTTTTATGAGCAAACTGGGCCTAAAATCAAGCATGGAAATTGCTAAATTGCTAATTCAGCACAAAAACATCAAGCAGTGTTTCATTGTGTGATTCTCCCTCAATCATTTCCAATATTTTTTAGAATAAAACGCCCAACACAAACAATTCACTCGCCAGAAGAAGTCAGTATGTTCTTTAAGTGGGTCGATTCATCTATCACGGGCTCTGATTTCACCAGCCTTCCTTAGGGCTGGTTTTCACTAGAGCATAAGCACAAGCACAAGGCATAGCATAAACATAAGCGTGAGCAGAAACCTAAGAAGAACGAACTTTTTATTTGTCTTGTGAAGTTTTCACTAGTAACGTGCTTGACATAAGCATAAGCATAAGCATAAGAAAAACGAACAGTTCCTTTGTTTTTTGTGCTTATGCTTACGTCGAGCGTGTTACTAGTGAAAACAACACAAGATAAATAAGTGGGTTGGTTCTTCTTAAGTTTCTGCTTATGCTTATGTTTATGTCATGGCTGTTTTCACTACCCAGGTAAAAATATGAGGCGGGATCCCACCAATCCCACCTGGGATCCCGGTTCAGTCCCAGGTGGGATCCCATCTGGGATCCCACCCAGGATTATGGAACGTCCCAGGCGGGATCCTACAAGGATCCCACCTGGGATCCTTTCTCAAGTAGGCGGGATCCCACCCAAGATTATGGAACATCCCAGGCGGGATCCCACCAGGATCCTACCTGGGATCGTTTCTCAAGTTGGCGGGATCCCACCCAAGATTATGAAACATTCTAGGTGGGATCCCACCTTAGTCCCAGGTGTGATCCCACCAGAGATCATTGGTGTGATCCCACCAATCCCGCCAGAATCATCCGGGTGAGATATCCTACTTTCCAAGTGTGGTCACTGTCCTCCATTCCTCCCAGCAAATTAATACTATACCAGTTTTGAATTTAAGGTGGCTCATAACAGTTTCTCATTTCACACATTGCCAAAGCATACGGATCTTTTTTTCTGCCTTTTAATTTTTTTCCAGATATCAGCTTTGGCACAGTATTAGATGAACTCTTTCACTTGCCTTTTACAATACTTGCAACTTTTTATAAGGTGGCTCTGTCGAATGACGTCACAGGAAGTTGAACCCTTTTTTGGCATTAATCGTAGTTTATCTTGGAAATGAATTCGGTGACCCTATATTTTTTTGGGTGGGATCAACTAAGCACAGTTCAAGAACTAACATATGAAAATTAAAAAAAATTCTGTGGAAGAAATTTTTCGCAAATCGCAAAAAATCACATCTACCAAATTGTTAAAAAAATTCTCCACAGAATTTTTTAATTTTTTGTAGACACCTTCTAGTTTATTAGGTAATTCGTTTCCTACCAAAAAAAATAGGGGTCACCGAACTCGTTTTTGCATTATTGCATTCGTGGGTAACACCAAGCTCCGCGCGAGATTCCCGCGCTAAAAAAATCTTGACCTTGCAAGATGGGACTTTGCGCACGCGCGGTACATTCCGCTGACCGCTAGATAGCTGGGTTCGAGTTTTCACCTGCTCTTCGAACGTAAATATTCACGTTTTATAAAGCTTGAATGATACTAATATAACTAGTAGTAATCAAAGATTAATAAGTGCGTTCGAAGTTCAATGAATTTAGCTAAAATCATACAAAAACAGAGGAGGAAATTAGTTGAGAGATTAAATGAGAAAGACGAAGTATTTAAAGAGCAACATGAACAATAGCAACTTTAATAGTGAAACCCAAATATGTAACCAAAGATGTCTATCTACTTAGTTACAATGTAGTTTAGATACTGATTGTGGGAGACTAACTTTTGTACGCGCGCTTAATAATTATTCAAAATGGCGCAGATTTTGAACATCGCCCGTCCAAGTAACCAAAAACTCGAATCTTCACGCCTGGCATGCACAGGTATCCCATCGACCACAGGATCCCCAAAGATTACGAAGCGTTCTCCTAACGTCGAACGCAAAAATTACCATTTAACGTCGACGAAAACGGTCAGTCCGTGTTTGGAATTGTCTTCTCAAAGTGTTCTGCGATGGCGGCGAGAATTCGCTTCGTTCGTGTAACACGAGGTCGCTTTGATGTTGACTGCGAAGGTGGCATGCTCAGGATCGCTAGCAAGCCTTTCGTCCCGAACTTTTTGTACAGTTCAGCTAGGTTTGGGTACGAAAGGCCAGTTCCAGCAATGTTTAAAGCCATGGATTGTTTGATGATGCCATTATCGCCATTCGAGTTGAAGAGTTTACCGTTGAAGGTTTCGAGGATTTCATGGCGCCGATCAAAGTACAACATGCTGTCAACTGCTTGCGAAATAGCTGTTACAGATGATAATTTTATAATTTTTTCTTTATTTAGTTTGAGTGGTGACTGAAAAATTATTTTTCGTAGTGCTTTTGCATCCTCCAAAGAATCATGGGCGTCGAAATCTTCCTGAAAGAGTTGATTGTAAAGACTAGACTGGTTTGATTTGCAGAAACCCCCTGATGGAACCTGCAGTGCTGGGTGTTTCTCTTTTATAAGCTGCTTTACAAGAATTTGACTGTCGGCGAAACAAGCGTTTTATTGTCTTAGTTTAGAATGGAACTCTGTATTACTTTTGCGAAGCAGTATCGGAGTGTCAAAAACGGAAGCATTGTGGCCAATCAAAATGATGAGAAACTCACTGTTGACTGGATACTTCACATTGACAAGGAAGGTCAGAAATTTCTGTAGTGCGTGATCTAGTGTAACGGTTTCAACCGGTTGATTTTCCTTGTACAGTCTCCTGTTTCCATTTATAGTTCTTACAGACAGTTTATTGACACGTGAAGCTCCATTACTGACATTTCCTGAAGGTAGAATGTAGTGAGAAAATTTTAAGTCCTGTTTCATCAGTCGCAGATAACTGACAAATTTCAGCGTTTCTTCCAGTACAGGTTGTCTCAGTGTCAAAAACAACAAAAAAGTAAGCTTTAGAAGGATCAAATTTTAGTGTAGCTTGATTAGGCTTTGTTAAGGAAGGTGATACCAAGTTTTCATATTGCTTTAACTCGGTGACTGTAATGCTTTCCAGGAGGTGATCCAAGTCAGCCAGTGGTCTAGGTGCTGGCTGCTTTATATGAGGATCTAAGTTTAAACCAACAGATGTTGCATATATAGTTCCCTCTTTACCTTCTTTGAGAATTGTTTGGGAAGATTTTTGATTGTGGAGCTGATTTCGCCTGTACTTGAATTGTTTGGTTGATTTTCTTTTCCTGTCTTCGTACACTTTTCTATCCATTACATCACTATGGGACTTGCAAAAATGACCAGATTCAATGTTGAGAGCTTCTAGCACTGTACTAACATAATAATATTGTAACCAAGGTTTTTTTGAGCTATTCCACAAGCAACTCTGAAGTCATTGCTTTCGCTGCCTCCGTAGAAATGTGTTTTTGGATTTTTGGATGCAATGGTGTTGTTTAGGGATTCATTTCGTTGAGAATTAGCACCAGGAGAGAGCTTATTGATAACAACATCAGTGGTATACTCAGACATCAATTCTGTTAAGGCCTTTTGCAATGGCTCACCATGTAAATCCTTTCCATATGGCAAATCACTGTGTTTATAACCACAAGGACTCTGTTTGTATCCACACCATGAAGGGTTACACATTGAATGATTTCCAAATGCATGAGGCACAATGCAATTTAAGCTTGTTTTTAAATTCTGAGGATCTCCAACATTTTGGGATATAGCGTAGCTAAAACATTTTGAAAAATAACTAATAACCTATGAACTCAAAATTGAACAGTTTGGAACTTTAAATCTATCCTTCAACTTGTATAGGCGTGTAGTTAGGGACCTCTTTGCATGAATAATGTCAGAAAAATTTTCAACATTATATGGAACCTTATTGTTGATGTCAGCCAGAGTGGTGCTGTCATCATCACCAATGTATGTTGAATATTTTACTCCAGCATCAGGGGCACTGCCGACCGGTTAGCTCTAACCGCCGACCGGTTAGCTCAGTGGTAGAGCACCGGACTAGCGTGCGGGAGGTCGCGGGTTCAAACCCCGGCCGGACCAACACTTAGGGTCTTTAAATAATTGAGGAGAAAAGTGCTGCCTTTGTAATAACATCTGCAAATGGTTAGACTTTCTAGTCTTCTCGGATAAGGACGATAAACCGTAGGTCCCGTCTCACAACACTTCTACCTTATAATCTGTGGGACGTTAAAGAACCCACACACTGTTCGATAAGAGTAGGGGACGTAGTTCCCGGTGTAGTGGTCTATCTCTACCTTTCATCTGTCTTTGACATTCATGTGTGGGTTGGGTGGGTGGGTGAGATCAAATATGGACTGATAGCGGCAGCCAGAGGCGCCTTTACAGGCTGACGTCCGATCTCACCCCAGAGAAGCACTGTAAACTATCCCTAAAAAGCCCCGACGGGGAGAGGATAAGTAAGAATGTATGTATGTAGTACACCAAAGCTGGCATGCAACTTCTCTCTCCATGGATTTTGATGAACCAGTATGATTGTTTCTACAGTCATGATTTCTTGCAGTTTTGCCCATCTTTTTGCTGGCATCACACACCCTGCAGGTTTTACATCTTGTGGCAAACGACAAAACTTTTCCTGTAATAGGACCCATAACCGCTCCATGCCCTGTCAGGGAGTTGTGGCCTTTACCTCTTTTTTGCCATCCCATGTCATATGAAACTGCTATGTCTGTTAAATCTTTTTCTGTTTTTGAGTTTTCATATGCTAATTTCTCAATGTCTAAGCTGGCCATGCAGCTGCCTTTGGCAACCATCTCAGTAGCATTTCCAATTTCCCTTTCCCGTCTTTTAAAGAGAACACTGTTTATTGAGGGAATGTTTAAAACTGACAAAAAATTGCTGAGCTGGGTTTGACCAATGCCTGCATGTAAAGAGCCTAGCACAACCCTTGTGTTTATGTCACTTGCCAGGGGACCTCGCTTGCCTGTTCTGTGCTGCTCTGATGTATTAACTGTATTCAGCTGCCAACAACTATTACACTTAATATAAAATACACTACTCAGTCCTCTTGTTTCTTCATAGATAATATTTTCCATAGTCAAGGGGCCTAGAATAAAGTAAACAAGTAATAGAGATATTTCAGCGCTTGAAAAGCTAAGTTGAAATTGTGCATTTAGACTTCTGAACAATCTTATCTATTAATTGTTATTGCATTTTATTCATGCTTAGTACTATTGGTAGTACCATGCACTAGAATGAAAATATTGTAATAAAGTTATTGTTATTTTGATTTGTTGGCTTTTATGCCTGTGTGTTCATTTAATGTTATAAACCATATAAATTGATGAATGATAACAGTTTCTAAATTTTACCTATATGTAGTGAGCCCATTATGTCTGTTTCTTTTTTTATTGGTGATGAATCACAAATTATAAGGAAAAATCTTCTGGAAATAGATTAGGATATTTGCTCATTCCCAGAAATATATTTACCAGTATCATAATATGCAAAACTTTTCATTTGGAAGCATAAACGTAAAAAAAAAACAGAGAGTTTGTAAAACATTTCTGTTGTTTAGTTTGTTAGAGATATTTGAACCTACCCTTCTGACATTGTGAACAAGAACCAAGGGCTTTCCTCAACACATCTAAGTTTATTAGCCTTGTGCCTAACTTTTCTTCTCCATTTTGTACCTTTTTGAACGAAATGAGAGAGGTGTTGGGATGAAAAAATCAAAAGGATCAAAAAATGTCTTAGAAACAAGCTTTTTCCTGAGCACAGTTAAACAAAATATTATTATAGCCCATTTTACATGCCTGAACTAACCAGGGCCCATTTCTTGCAGCTCCCGGTAATTACCTGGCCTGTGAAGCTGGTTTGTTTTCCATTCCAGGTAGAGTTTCAAAAGTTTTGAAAATTATACAGTTATCAGCGAAAGAAACAAAACGGACTTCATTAGAAGTCAGAACACACCCTACTTTTCTTCAGATTTTGATTTCAAAATACAGTTTCAGGCCCATTAAGTTACCGGGACTTTCGAGAAATGAGCCCCTGCCTCGTGAATGGAAAAGAGGATGGTAGTGACCCTGTTTTGATAGACCTCACTGCTTTTCTCATTCAAATCATGTTATTCGTATGCTAACTAGTCCACATTTATGGAAGAAAGACGGAGGTTTGTATCAAAACAAACTGGTGACCTTAAGCTCCGGCCTTGCTACCACACCAAGGCCAGGTTACTGAACGCACAGCTGTAAAATGGGCTATTGAGTAAAACACTGCAAACAAACCTGATCCATCATTGAACACAGGTAAGCTGGTATAATTTAACAGTACTGTTGAATAATTGTCTGTGAACTGTCACTTTAAAGGCCTGCCATGGTCAACAGTTGACTAGTGTCCAGGCAATTTTGACAATTGACCCCAAAGGACGGAACTAAGGTGATTTCTATCCTTAAAATGCAAACTTAATATGTATGCACAAACCACGAAACTATATAATTTTACATAATTATATAAGCAACATAAATAATTGGATGCCAGTACAAAATAATGTAAGTTTTGACAGGTTTTTCGGTGGCTAAATTTTTCATTGCCATGGCAAAGGGTATGAATCAGAGTTTATACCCTGTAAACAATGCCTTAATAGTTCACATGTGCAATGTTTGAGATTTTTCCACCAATGTGAAACTGTCCTGGTGAGAAAAAGAGCTCAGCTATTCACAGGACTTCTCACAAATTATTTCACATGACCCTGTGAAAAATGCCCTGTTTAATTACAGGTTTTGAGATTTCTTTCCCTGTAAAAAAAAAACTGTGAAAAAGCCTTACAATTAACTCACATTTCACAGGTTTTCTCACAGGATTTTTCACAGGATAAAATTCACAGGTTTCTTCACGGGTTTTTTCACATGTTAAGACCCTGTGAAAAGTGCCCTGTTCACAGGTTTTGGGATTTTCTACCCTGTGAAAAAAGCTGTGAAAAAGCCTTACAATATAAGTAACATCTTCACAGGTTTTTTCACAGGTTTCTTCACAGGTTAAAATTCACAGGTTTCTACACAGGTTTTTTCACACGTTCACACCTTGTGAAAAGTGCCCTGTTCACAGGTTCTGAAATTTTCTCAACCTGTGAAAAACATGTGAAAACCTATGAAAAATCATGTGAAAATTCTTATTTCACATGTTTTTTCACAGGTTAATTCACAGGTTTTTCACAGGAAATTCACAGGTCTTTATCCAATAGTGTTTGCCTGGAAATTTCTTTAAGATATGTAGTCACATCCAAAATTTGGTCACTTGTTTTTAAGTGTTGGTAGAACAAAAGGAACTGAAAAATGTTAAGTTAAAACCTATTGAAACAAACTGTAAAACCTAAAACCCTTGCACTCTCCCTATATGGTGGCACACGCTCCCATTTCCTCTCATCCATTTCCCAATCTATTGCCTTCCATGCATGCTATGGTTCCTGAGAATGAATGGTTAAGTTCATAAAGGCAACAAGTACACTCTATCACAGAAAATAGAAAAAGATTTGCAGATATCATGAAATCCATTAAGTAATTTCACAGGAAATAATTCCAAAGATACACGCATTATCAACAAGTTGCTGGTGTCAAACTCTGTTTGTGCCAGGAAGAAGGTACCTAATGCACATTTCAGTTAAGAAAATTCAAATAAACTCATAGAGGACAACTCTTGTGCCCTCAGACTCTGTCAACACAATTGCAAACATGACAATGGTAATCATAAATACCTGGTTCTAATTATAGGTGCTGTACAATGTCTCAAATTTGCACAGTATCACCATGGAAGACTCTTTTCTTTCACATATCACTTTCTTTTTTTTTCTCTCTTCTTTTTTTCATACTAGTTTTAGTTTAATAAATTGTTTTTCCATGTTCAACGTTTATCCACACCCTTTACTACTAACTACTTCTCATATGATTGTCATAGTGTTCAAGAAGTAGCGACTCACTGGGAAGTTCTTCTTGGCAAATCCAACAGGATAAATCCTGAAGAGAGTGAGACAGTTCATGCCTCCTCAAATCTTTAACTTGCCTAAAACTCTTGTCACAGGTTTTCCATTTGCAAGGCTTTCCTCCGGTTTGTAACCTCTCATGGGCTTTCAAATTTGATGGTCGCCTAAAACACTTGTGACACGTTTTGCATTTGTAAGGCTTTTCTCCAGTGTGGCTTCTCATATGAGTCCTTAAGTTTCCTGACGTGGTAAAACACTTGTCACAGGTTTTACATTTGTAATGCTTTTCTCCAGTGTGGCTTCTCATATGAATCCTTAAGTTTCCTGACTGAGTAAAACACTTGTCACAGGTTTTGAATTTGTAAGGCTTTTCTCCAGTGTGGCTTCTCATATGAGTCCTTAAGTCTCCTGACTGGGTAAAACACTTGTCACAGGTTTTGCATTTGAAAGGCTTTTCTCCAGTGTGGCTTCTCATATGAGTCCTTAAGTTTCCTGACTCAGTAAAACACTTGTCACAGGTTTTGCATTTGAAAGGCTTTTCTCCAGTGTGGTATCTCATATGAATCCTTAAGTGTCCTGATCTGGTAAAACGCTTGTCACAGGATTTGCATTTGTAAGGCTTTTCTCCAGTGTGGCATCTCATATGAGTCCTTAAGTGTCCTGATCTGGTAAAACGCTTGTCACAAGATTTGCATTTGTAAGGCTTTTCTCCAGTGTGGCTTCTCATATGAATCTGTAACTCTCCAGATGTGGTAAAACACTTGTCACAGGTTTTGCATTTGTAAGGCTTTTCTCCAGTGTGGTATCTCATATGAGTCCTTAAGTGTTCTGATCTGGTAAAACGCTTATCACAGGATTTGCATTTGTAAGGCTTTTCTCCAGTGTGGCATCTCATATGAGTCCTTAAGTGTCCTGATCTGGTAAAACGCTTGTCACAAGATTTGCATTTGTAAGGCTTTTCTCCAGTGTGGCTTCTCATATGAATCTGTAACTCTCCAGATGTAGTAAAACACTTGTCACAGGTTTTGCATTTGTAAGGCTTTTCTCCAGTGTGGTATCTCATATGAGTCCTTAAGTGTTCTGATCTGGTAAAACGCTTATCACAGGTTTTGCATTTGAAAGGCTTTTCTCCAGTGTGGCATCTCATATGAATCCTTAACTCTCCAAACTGGGTAAAACTCTTCTCACAGGTTTTGCATTTGTAACTCTTTTCTCCAGTGTGGCTTCTCAAATGAATCCGTAATGCTCCTGACGTGGTAAAACACTTGTCACATGTTTTGCAGTTGTAAGGCTTTCCTCCAGTGTGGCTTCTCATGTGAATTTTTAATGTTCCTGCTGTGGTAAAACACTTGTAATAAGTTTTGCATTAATAAGGCTTTTGTCCAGTGTGGGATCCCATATGAATCCTTAAGTTTCCTGACTTGGTAAAACACTTGTCACAGGTTTTGCTTTTGTAAGGCAGTTCTCTAGTGTGGCTTCTTGTATGAGTCATTTTAGATTTCTAAGGTTTTCTCTGTAATGCCATCTCTCAGGATCCCTCAGATTTCCTGGTTGGTAAAACACTTGTTAAATGTTTTGAATTTGCATGGCCTCCATCAGTCTGGCACCTGATATGCAGCTGAAGCTGTGGTCCTGTAAAGATATTGTGACAGATTTTACAGATGTGCAGATTTTGCTAATAATACCATATTTCCTGCCTCTTCAGTCAAGGTGGCTAACACCAGTTTTTAGGGCTTTTCAGTTCTTGTACTTTTAATGGATCATTATTACTAATCTCTATAGCTTGTTACTTTAATATACAATGTAAGTATCAAACAAATGCCCAATTATCAGTGAATAAGTGATGAAAAAAATTTCCACTTAATATGTTACCATAGTGATACCATAACCTGTGAGAGAAACCCCTTATTTTAGCATTAAGTGACAATAACTTGACATGCTTGTTACTTTTTGACAATAAAATGTGGGGGCTACCAAGCTTGTTTTTGAGCTATGGTCACTTAAGGCTAAAATATGGGGTGTGTCTGACAGGTTATAGTATTGCTATGGTGAGCTATTAAGTGGAAAACATTTTCATAAGTTGTTCAGCGATGACTGAGCATTTGTTTGATACCAGTACAAAGGTAAAAACATAATAAAAATATTGGTAACAACAATCCATCTGAGTGAAAGTGCTGGAAACCAGTGTGAGCCTCCTACTACAGCTACTCTGGTGTCCAGACGTCTCCCTGTAAATGCCTGCGTGGTTACTAAGCAAACGTTTGGTACCACTCTTCTGTGCTTTACTTTTGTTCAAATTTCATTGTTTTCATTTCAACTGTGGGCTTTAACAATGAAGACAAACATTATCAGTCCCAAGAATTAAGGAAATCAATTGAAGATAACCTAGTGAAAGGTATCTTAAGAGTTATTTAAAGTCTTAACCCCTTCAATGCGAACATTTTGCACATCTTTTCTTGCCAACATTTTTGGTTTTGCAACAAAATAAATGGTCATACTTGATGAAAATTGGGAATTTTGGTCAGTTTATGGAGTGATGAAGTCCACGTAATTGAGCATTTGGCAATAAGAATCATTCATTTCAACCACAGCAAGGGATTTATGAAAGTTGTAGGTTTTCAAAGCACTAACGGTGTTTGTGACGTACTGAGTATGTCAATAAAGCCCCAGCTACACGTTCAAACATTGTTATAAAACATTTGTTGGACGAATAATGTTACAACGTGTAGCATGCATGTTTGATGACGTTTTTTCAACATTTTTTGTTGGAAGAATGTTTTGATTTCGATCAAACATTTTCTCCAACATACAACAAATGTTGAAGCGTGTAGCCGCCCTTTCAACAATGTCGTATTGCAAAGACCAATCAGAGTTAAGGCCCCAGTCTCCAATCCAAGATCCTAATAATTGTTGAAGTTAAAACCCCGAAGCGACATGTTTCCAACAATGTTGTATGCGTATCCAACATTGTTAGAAGAGTTCTTACAACAATATTGGGACGTGTTCTTCTAACAATGTTTGAACGTGTAGCCGGGGCTTTCGGCACTTAAGGGGTTAAGGTCACTGCAAATGCACAGCATTAGATTTCAGCAAATTTATCACAAACCACTGCAAGAATTTCCAGGATACAGTATGTCAAAAGGTATTATACCATTAAGGATACTCTGCCTTGTACTCAGGTGAAAAATAAATGGAATTTCTAATCAGTAGATTTTTCTGATTATAATCGATGATCAACAACAACAACAACTTTATTTATCTTTACATATAAAAGTTAAGGGTAGTTTGCCCCGCAAATAGCTGAGAAGCTAGTCGTGGCGGGGCAAAATTTTTTTTTTTTTTTCGTCCAACAACAACAACAACAACTTTATTTATCTTTACATATAAAAGTTAAGTTATCCATCGGTAAAAAGTGAATCTGTTTATTTCCAATGATCAATTATGAAATTTCATTTGATTCCCAACACTACCACAGTTACATGACCTTACATGTATATATACCCCTTACTAACCGAGTTCGAGGTCCGTACTGTAAGTTACGGACCGAGTTTTTTCCCTTTGATTTATGGCCCAAGCGCGAAGCGCGCGGGCCATGAATTAATGGGAAAAAAACGAGGATCCGTAACTTACAGTACGGACCGAGAAAACGAGGTTAGTAAGATATTTATTATATCTCCGAGGTTAATCCGGCACGCAGGAAAAAAACTAGTTGAAGTCAAGCGGGCCGTACTGTAGAATACGGCCCGCAAAATTGACCAATCACAGCGCGCGTACTAAGTGGGAGATATAATAAATTCATGTATTCTACTACCTGAAAACTCGTGTATATAAGAAATATTTCAGCCAGAGAATGCTGTTTCAGCTTTTTCAGTATAAACAAGTTCAGCTAACTGGACAGAACTGAAGAAGAGAACAAAGCATGAACATCAAAGGGCACAAAAAGGAATTGCGGCCTGCCGTTGACTCAAAGTAGGAATAAAGTTGACCTAAACTTAACTTGACCTAACTTATCTGCTCGAAAAAGTGAATCTATTCACCTCCGAGCAGCCGGCGCGCGAGATTTTACAATTTCCGACCGCTTTTCGGTGTATTGTCACACATATATAAAGCGATGTTTTGGTCCTCTAATTATTCAACTTGTGTGGTATATACTGAAACAATCAGTGTCGGTGAAATTGGTGGATATTTACCAAGCCGAGAATGCCAGCTCTCTTGATATAAGGTAAGCTTATAATATTCGACAATGACAATGACATTGAATTAAAGTTTATGCCAACGTTCGTGGTGTAAGAACAAAACTCCAGGCCTGTTGTAAAGTGTTAACAAATCTCCCAGTTAAAGACGACTTGCGGTCTTATTTCTAAAAGACGCTAATGTCTCAATTCAGTTTTTCGAAACCTCCAACAAATATTGGTTGAAAGCTTTGTCTTTGCACATTTTTACCCAACCCAAATACACATTTCTATATTCACTTGCCGAATTCGATAACATCATGTTCTCTTTACTTGGCGAGGGCAGAATTCATATATCACATTATTTATTCCTGATAAATCGTTTCCCTTACCTCACAACGCTTTCTCCGTTCGAATTTAAAGGTTTTCAAGACTGATTTAAAGACAGGATCCACATGCGGTGTTGATTGAAAACAGAAATCGCCGCCATCTTGAAAAATATGTAGCGTCAAGTCTTTTATGCAGCACGCGCTACGCTCAAATTTTAGTAGTCACGCAATGTCTATTTTTAGAGCTTTTAGCCATGGTCGCCACAAAATGTAACGCAAAATGTAATAATAATCGCCGCAAAGTGTAATACTAACGCAAAATGTAATAACTTTTCAACGCAAAATGTAATAACTTTTCTATGAGGGGTGATTACCGCCAAAATTAAGTTTGGAATTTTATTATGCTGTTTGCCCATGCGGTTTTTAATATTTTCACTGGTGTTCTGGATGTTACGAATTGTATTTAACGTGTTCTATGATGTTCGCCAAAATGTCGCTGCTGTTTTGTTGTTTCTGTATTCGATTATTCGGAACGAATAACGTTTGTGTCGTTCCGTATGGTGTTATGCGAAGCCTCGATGCTATTATTCGTGTCCGTATGGTGTTCTGCGAAACTTCGATGCTATTATTCGTGTCCGTATGGTGTTCTGCGAAACTTCGATACTATTATTCGTGTTTCAAATTATGCTCTTCCAAATCCGGGACTTTAGGGAGCTCGGCTGCTATGGTCTGGTGCGAGTAATAAATTATGCCTATTGTTCGCGCGGAAAGAAATTATACCACTCTTTGTCACTCTCTTGCAAAGCTGCAAGAAATACGCCTCGTGAGAGAGCAGTCAGCCTGCTTCGTGCTGAGCAAACACTTAACTTGAACAATCCAACGAAGTTTGGGGTATAGGTGCTGCAAATAAACCATATCAAGGATCTTCGATGCAGCAAGAAGTATCGAAGTGCAAGCAATAGTGCTCCACTCGGCAAAATAACGACAAAATAATGACATTAATAGGCAAGGGCTTGTCATGCGGAAGTTTAGAAGTCCTTCGCCGGGTATTCGGCTTCATCACGGAATCAGTCCACGACGGCCACGGCATCCACTAGCCTCTCAACTTTTACCGAGCGTTTGTTATTCATACGAGAATTGCGTGACCGAGACGAGAGTTGCCCTGATTATTTTCTGACTACGTCTCAAGTTTACCCTTCTTTTTGTACTTCGTTGCTTTTCGATTGAATATCGCCAATATTTATTGAAAATTTCCTTCTTAGCTTGATTTTTT
>JAEMWC010000662.1:372500-397500 GCA_016490735.1 Pachyseris speciosa
CAACAATTAATAACCATTTTTAACGTTTTTAACTTTCAATGCTGGCTTTTAGGCTTCCAATAAATCCTTCAAACAAAAACCACTGTTTCCTGCTGCAGTAAAACTCAGCCACGCGCTGGCTGGCCCACAGAACAGAGTTAATTATTTCTCGTAACTTAATGATAGCACCGCTATTTTTTCCTTTTAAAGGCATTATTTTTCGAACACTTACTCGACGAATATCGTTTCAGTCATTTAGTTCTGGAATGTACACTTGTGGCAGTGGTTCTCGGTCGACAATATTTCTAAAAAATCTCGAGACAGCCCTCAACGAGGGACGCATATAAGGATACATTCGTAATTCGTGTCGTATAATTTCCTCCAGAATGTCAGGGTTTAAATACGGCCCTGTGGATGATGAGGGACCGTTTGGTTCGTTAGCAGTGTTTGGCCCGAACTCACGCGCGTGATCACAGTTCTCCGGGTTTGGCTCAAGCTCATGCGCATGATCACAGTTCTCCGGGTTTGGCTCTAGCTCACATGCATGATCACAGTTCTCCAGGTTTCGTTCGCCCTCACAAGATCGATCACCATTCACAGGGTTTTGGTTTCTTTTTTGTTCTGAAGGTACACCACTAATGGGGGCACTGAACATGTCTTGCGAATTATTACTTTCAAAATCAGCAAAACTCTCAGTCTTATTATTTACTTCATTCGGATGATTTTGATCTTCTAGACAAACATAGTGTTCTCCGTGATTCTCTGCAAAATGCCCCAAAATGAAAGTACATAGCGGGTTTGTAGCCGTTGGAGAAACAGCGGTTGCGTACCCTGGCCCTTTAGATGATAGAACTCGACATTGTACAGATCGGATGCGGCCTGAAGCGTGATGTGGTCATCAAATGTACCATTTTGAGACATTGAAGACAGATATGCGGGCCATGGCAGATCTGTGAAATTTTGTAACGGTGTTCCATCAGCAGCACATGGGTTATTGTCCAGGTGCTTCACGATTTCTTCCCTTGTCGTCTGGTTAGAGCGGTGAATTCCTATGCTTCTTAAAAATTTGCTGATGGCAGAAAACTGACAGTTTCCATTTTTCGGGGGATCGCAGGAGATAATAAAATGGGCCGAGCCCACACGATCTTCAAATAAGGACTTCTGGTTGACATAAGGTTGCAAATATTTTTGTCGGTGGACTTTTTTCTTGTTTCCTCTTTGGGCACGCTTTCTAACATATTCCCGTTTTTGTTTTTCCCTTTCCATAGTTAGGCTTGTTACGTCACTGACAGGAATCCATTTTGTTATCAGCTTGCCAGTTGTTGGGGACATAAACGTGACTTTATATTTCTGAAGACGTAAATTTCTTTCAACAACATCAGCCTCCAACACGTGTCTTTTGCTTACAGATTTTGTTGCGGAAGGATAGCGAATTAGAACAGTCTCGCCTTCTTCGTAAATCGACGGGGGATTGTTTCTTTCTCCACTTGCCACCACGCGGTTGGCACATCTTCGTGTTGCTGACGACGCCAAATTCCTGATCTCAGAAAGTTTTTTTTCATGTTCTGAATAGTCTCTGGGACGGGGGTGTATAGTTTGGTGATATTTATTTGACGCCATATCCCACTCTTGCACACTCGGGTTTCCTGTACCAGCAACGTTTGGCTTACGACCATAATAAATCTCAAAGGGAGATTTCCAGGAGAGCTCTTCTTTTGGGTCCTCGTTTAAGGATGTGGCGTACTTCGGTAGTGACTTAATCCAGTTGACACCAGCCTTTCCCATTACTAGAAAGTCGTGCATAATCTTCTTTTTAAACGACCGATGTGCCCTCTCAACTTTTCCTTGCGATTGGGGGTGATAGGGCACACCTTTAACCACTTTGATGCTTAGCTTCTTACACAGTTCTGCTACCGCTCCTTCAAATTCACGATCTTGGTCATGCTGAATGAGGCGCGGCGCTCCGTGCTCTCTGTAAATACGAAGCAATTCACGCGCCACGTGGGAGCTCTTTTTCGTTTGCAATGGTGCTAACCAGTGGTACCGGCTGAACACGTCGATAATTGACAACATACTTGTATATTTTCCCTTTTTACTTTGTGCGTAATCTTTGCATGTCTACCAAGTCTATTTGATGGCGAATTTGGACAGTTCTGGCACGGACTGGTCAAAGTCTTACTTTGTTTTCAAAGCGAACGTTAAGCCTTTGGTGAATAGATGATTTGGCAAGCACTTTGTGGACGTCTCGCTTCCCAACGCCACTATAACTGTTTTTAAGTCTGTGATAGATTTTTCGGACGCTTTATCCTTTAGACGACTTATACATATTTTTCACAACATCATGTAGTCCCTCTTTCTTAACAACTCTCTTTCCATTAAAACACAGCATTCCTCCATGTAGGGACAAGTTTTCTCTGTTTCTCCAATACCGTACGAGTGCGGACTTTTGTTTTTTTGTCCTGCTCTTGACAGGGACAGCAAACTCTCCTTTAATCAGCTGTGCGAATAAATCATAAGTTTCGGCGTCAAAGGTCGAGATACTGGAAACACCTTGCTGAAAAATAGCGATTGTAACAAACAAAACATTAACCAGGACTAACGCCTTCACGTTTCTGAACTCGCAGCAACGAGACCGTTTGGGCAGAGGACTTCACAGAAATCTGTGTTTGCCTTAGATCGCTGATAACGACTGTCAAAACATTTAAATTGTTTCCGGCCATGACGGCGATGCTAACACCTGTGAGAATTACAATGTCTGTAGTGTAACGAAATCAGATCGCGAAAATTTTTCGTAAAACTTCAATCAGGTCAAATACAAAAGTTAGAAACTTAGCCCACGGCGAAGGATTTTTCTTACATAATTTGAGAGATCGATTAAGCATTGGCGGAAAGGAGTCCGTTGCATTCTGAATTTCTCATAATTTTGACCGTTAATGACAGATAAAAATACGCAAAACGCAAGTGCATGCTTTATAGAAAAGCTAAATTCCTCAAATTTTGTTCGAAAAATAATTTGCATATTGTCTTAAGTTTCCGATTGATGAACTTTTTCATCAACCGTTAGTATTATTGGATTTCGAGCCAAAGACAAATTTCTAGACTTGATTGTACCATTTCGCAAAGTACCATTTCGCTGCGTTTCGTTTCCTTTCGCAAAGTACCGTAGGCCCTCCAAATGGCGGAAACCATCCAACAGGTTCGTTTTCACGGCGAGTGTTTATCACTCTGATAAATGTTTCATCTGCAGACGCATTTCCTGAATCTGTGCTCGTCCACCTAACTTCTGGCTTCTGTAGCCTTACACACCTAACAGAAAGTGAAACTAGCTACTGTATTGCGACCAGTATTACATTCGAAATATTCTTACCCTGTTTAAGGTCAAAACAAAATGTACGATTCGGAGTAATAGTTCTTTAATAGCGAAAGACCGTAATAGCAGGCTGCGAGAAGACATTTCATTGATAACATTTTCTTTATAACGATAAGAGATCTTTATTTTCAGATTGACTCATAAGAGTCATAATACTGATTTCGAGATATCGTACATGTCGTTCGAGAGTTATTACATTTTGCGTTATTACAATATGCGTTAGAAAAGTTATTACATTTTGCGTTTTTTATTACATTTTGCGTCAATGTTATTACATTTTGCGTTAGTATTACATTTTGCGGCGATTATTATTACATTTCGCGTTAATATTACATTTTGTGGCGTAACAAGCCATTCTCCTTCGTGGAACTTTGATGTTCTACCGACAGGTCAAATTTCCACATTGTACTTAAAAGGCCAGAAATTGAAGTAGGAGAAATTTTACGCAGTTTAGGTGTACCTTATAAAACTGTACTTACGCAACTATGCAACTATCAACTACGCAACTATCAATGTTAGTCCCGAAGGGGGATGGGGGGATACGGGATAGGGTGAGGACTTTGATCCGAGACACACATTTTGCGTCAAACCTCCCCACCCTTGGGGTAAAGTTTCAGTTCAAAGTTCCCTATTGTAGGGATTCAGATCCAAGAGGTTGACCTGTTAAATGCTGAAGGGGGGACTAACTTAACTACAGACTTAGCGTTGTTGCCAAGGGATTTTTACGGACTGTACTTGCAAAACACGGTTTTTCGGTGTTTTTGCCACTATCTTGGTGAGTCGTGCGAAGAGGTGAACATGTAAAATTTATAAATTGCAATTGCGCATGCGTAACTTGCCCCAGGCCCCAACCGCGCTTTAGAGAGAAAAATCCCTAAAATTTGGAGAAAATTATGCGAAGTTTCGATTTTTTTGCCAGTCGGAGATATTCCAGCCTTCTTTACAAGCCTACGTAAGCAATTGTTGTTAACGTACATAACTGCAATGATAATGACGAAATGGTATGAATTTGCTTACTTATGACGTCATAAATCTCACAAAAACGCGAATTTCCAAAAATCGATACGTAGAGTCTTGCACCTTGGCGATCGTTAACCATTGGCACCATTTTCGATATCCAGAAGTGTACGCCACTCGAGTTTTAGACCTTTTTCTGTTCTGGTCACGTGACTTACCAAATATGGTTGTGACTCGAAAATCTTGTAAAACTTTTTGATTGTAAAAACATAGCCAGACAACTTGTCTGTGCAAGTTATGGTTTCCAAGATATGAGGGTTGGGAACTTTTTATAGCAACAATGCTAGCTAATTTTGTAGTTAAGTTAGTCCCCCCTTAAACAATACAAACACTCCAGGTTTTAAAATCTCAGTTTTTCCTTTTAACAACGGGAATGAAAGAACACGGAAAGAAACCTATGGTTTATTATAAACAAAAGATTGGGCAAATTTCATTACCTTTCGTTCCTCCATCTTGTTCGTGTCTCACAGGGACTCCTGAGTATTTTCATGATGGCAACTCACTTGTACCCATGCTCTGCTCTGTCGGTTGACGCAAGACGAAAGCCGCATACAGTAATTACCATTGTCTCAGATGGGCTTTCAACAGCAGCATAAAATGCGTGTATATGTAGTTTGATCACGCACGGTGATTCAAATCAACAAGATCGATTCGCGCAGCAATGCAACTATATTATGAATTTATCTGGAAATACGGTCAAATAGGACTCCTCTGCTCCCTGTGATTGCAGATGTCACCTTAACGCCCCTACAAGGCATTGCACAGGCCAAATTTGTAGTAAGGAAACCTTGCTTTACTCCCTACTATGGACACCATGTGTGCGGGAGCCCCTGTGTGTGGGTGTACATAATTTAGACTGTGGTTTGCCGTGATAGATCATCACATTTGCGAATCCTACCTTAGCTTTAGGGAAAAGAACTCCTCCAAAAACATTCAGGTTTGTACAGGAGTAAAAGTAAACCCATGAATTCAGGATGAGTTAATGTTTGTACAGTGCTCTGTCAGCTCAGATTCAAGAAAACTGGGAGCCGGTTGAATGTAAAGAGGAAGGGAAAGCGAGAATGTGGGGGGAGACTATTCCCTATGTTTTGTACATACTCCCCACCTACCTTACGTAAGTACAGTAAGTAACGAAACACCTAACCTGTGTAACAGGTGAGACATGGGAGGGGTAGGGAAAGGGGGAATGTGGGGGGGGGGGGGGGGAAATTCGCCATGTTGTTTTTACTCCCCACCCACCTTTATGTGTTTGTCAATTCCAAAAGTGCCCATCTCCCCCCCCCCCCGGGGGACGAACACCCGGGCATCTAACTTTTTTGAAAAATCTTGATGAAATGCCCCAATGTATTTCCAGTTTAGACGGTCAAATGCCCCACTGTCAGGGCCTCAAAAAGAGCAAATCAAGTGTAAATCTAAAGCAAATCACACGTTGCATGAAGCATTTTGGCACGCTCCCCGCTCATAATGAATATTTTAATGTCAAATCGCTTACCTTTTTCCGACCAAATCCCAAAAACTGTGTGCCAAAACTCTTTTCCGATCTCTTTTGTCGGCACTCCAAACTTTAAATAAAGTCATACCAACTGTATATTTAGTAAACAACGCAAAACCTACGCGGAATCTTGAAGTGAAGGGAGCGAAGCGGCTCGGCCGTGGTGAATGAAAGAATATTTGCGCGCGAAACCTTCGCGAAACCCTTTAGCTGGCGACCGTCGACCAATGTTTAGCCGAAAGTCAAATGCCCCACCGTGCGGAACAAATTTCGGATCAAACACCCGGGGTATGGGCGCTTTTGGAATTGACTAATACATTATACGTAAGTACAGTAAGTCAAGGTACCCTAACCTGCGTAACATGTGAGAACTCTTAGGGGTAGGGAAAGGGGGAATTTGGTAGAAATATTCCCTAATTTTTTCTTACTCCCTTTCCGCTATCATGTCTTTTATACTAGTAGTTATTTATAATCTTATTTAGTTAGGTAGTTAGATTTATTTAATTAAATATTGTAAAGTCCTGAAGGAAATACCGTGTCTAAATAAAGATTTTACCTTACCTTACCACCTTATGCACCGGTCAATGTTAGTCCCCAAGGGGGATACGGGATGGGGTGGGGACTTTGATCGACATTTCCTGCCCTGGGTGGGGTATTTTGACAAACTTTGAAGAGAATGTTGGTCCCAGGGTAGGGAAGTTTGATCAAACTTGAAAACTGAGGAAATATTCATCAAAGACCGTTCGCTGGGATGCTGCCGTCTTATTTGACCGTATTTCCAGATAAATTCATAATATAGTTGCATTGCTGCGCGAATCGCTCTTGTTGATTTGAATCACCGTGCGTGATCAAACTACATATACACGCATTTTATGCTGCTGTTGAAAGCCCATCTGAGACAATGGTAATTACTGTATGCGGCTTTCGTCTTGCGTCAACCGTAAGTATTGTCAGATAAGCGAACTGCACTGGTTCCGTACCAACAAGCTCTGTTTTCCCCTCTTTTACCTTTGATAGAGCAACAAAGTCACAACAAACTCAACATTTTTATTCGCAAGTTTTTCAATTGGTGACCCAGCAATAACCAAACAATGCTATTCTAAACACCGTCTTGCAAATATTAGGAGAGAAATTTTACATCTTGTTCATGTTAAGGTTTATTTAAAAAACGGCTTCAACATTTGCCTGGATATTGGTTTAACATATACTGTTATCCGAAATCTGGTAAATCTCACTTAAAAATTTTGGTGGAACAAAAGGAACTGAAACATGTTACGTTATTAGCTATTGAAACAAACTGTAAAAGAAAGTCCTGAAACCTTTTGTTAGACTTTCACTCTCCCTATACGGTGGCACACGCTCCCAATTCTTCTCCTGCATTTGCATATTACCCTCTCCAGTTGCAAGCTTGCTGCGCGGGCCCTGATTAGCCAAAACAACGTCATCACTTTCAGGAGTGGGGATGGATATTCTCTACAGACGCACAGCAACCAGTACAAACGAGTGGGTTTTTAAAGGTTTATGAGGTATTTTATACCTTTGAGGTGATACAGCGTACATGTATAGAGTTTCCAATAGTAAGGGCCTTTTTATATGAGGTTTCCCAGCCCGGTTAGGCGGGCTGGCTCGGCTCATACTTTATTTCTTCACCGTTTGGCTGTGTTTATATGAGAAGGCGGGCTGGCCCGCCTGCCGAGATCTCGCTTTCGTGAGCCGATATCTCGGCAGGCGGGCCAGCCCGCCTTCTCATATAAACACAACCAAACTTTTGTGAAGAAATAAGTTATGAGTCGAGCCAGCCCGCCTAACCGGGCTGGAAAACCTCATATAAACAGGCCCTAAGACATTCTGCCAGGCACGTAAACAGATTCTTGGTGCGCAACTAAGACTATTACGCATCGTTTGTTCCTGCGTTTGTGCGTAACGTTTCCTGCAAAACGGAAAGCCTGGTGAATAAATATCATAAAAGCCTGATAAATTCGAAATATTAGGACATTTACGGCAGGCGAGATTTTCTCAAAGGTTGTACACAGTTGAGAGACCTCACCAAATCTATATTACCCAACCATGGAAGAACCCTCATTTCCAATGGGGTGCGACATTTAACGTCTTTTTCATACAAGGATTCTTTTCGCATCTCCCAGAATGCTCATCTCGATGTAGTTTGTAATTTGCCTAAACGCACGCGGAATGACAAATTATAATAGCGAAGCATTGCATTGGTTTCTTAGAGCTTTTAAATAATTTGCCTTCATGGTACTTCGACGGATGTTCTGACTGATAAAGTGTTATCAGCGTACTTACTAAAAGGCCAGGGTTGAAATCAGACGAGATAGGGAATAATACTCCCACTACTCCCTTTCCCTCCAAGTTCCCGACTGTTGAACAGGTTAAGAGTACCTTTACTTACTGTACTTGCCTAAGATGGGTGGGGAGTGAGAAAAACATAGCGAATATTCCTCCCTCATTCCTCCTTACCCTACCCCTCCCGTCTCTCACCTGTTACACAGGTTAGGTGTTTCATTACTTACTGAACTTACCTAATCTGGGTGGGGAGTAAGAAAAACGCAGGGAATATTCCTCCCACTTTCCCCCTTTCCCTTTGGGTCCTTTGGGTCAATTTCTGCTGGGTATGTGCCGCTGGCCTCTCAGAACCCCTTCCCCGTTATAGTCTATTCTGTGGCCGATTATAGACCCCATTTTAGTCCCTTCTGGGCAAATGTAATTTTCGTGATCCCAACTTAGTAACTTTCTGTTTATGCATCTACCTTATTTAAAATGAATTAACACATTTGTTAAAGTGAATGTAGCACACTACTTTTCACCTACAGTGCACATATTCTTGTACATTTCCCCCCTCCCCCCTCAAAAAAAAAAAAAACCTCCCGAAAATGTGTGACCCGATTCTAGTAACTCTATTGAAAATGCAACGCCATTATAGTGAATCCAGTCGTGAAAATGCGACTCCATCCAGCGGCACATCCCCATTACCCTATTACTGGGAAGTGCCCCAGCCCCGGGGATCTCTCATCCATTCAGATTTTTTATCAGTAAGCAACAGTCTAAACTTTGTAGACCTACTCACAGTGGCTCACCCATAGGACACAGAAACACATGGTGGCCATAGTGGGGAGTAAAGCGAGGTTTGCTTCACGCAGATTTGAATTGTTCAATGGTTTGTACAGGAGTTGAAGTGACAACCGCAATATGAAGAGGATCCCTTTAGAAATGGAACCCAGCATATCGCCGACCTCTATAAAGTCCACAAGGACAAGAAAAGGATCAGGTTTCCTTTCTTCAATCGTGGACAAAAGTAGTTGAGACACTCCCCTCAAAAAACCTTGTTAGTTAAACACGTGAGTTTTGCAATCTCCAGTTCTCACATTTCGACCCCCTCCCGGACGGAGCGTAATTCACAATTGACAAGGGGACATGGGAACTTGGCTGTGGACAAAAAGAGGTATTTTTTCAATTATGGAAGGACGCTGATAGCAAGCGATTATTTTGCTCAAATGTGTCAACACTTTTGCCCATGATTGTTGCTATAAATGCCCTTTGTAATCCGCGTTGAGAAACAAACCACATACACTAATAATCAAACGCAATTCCCTTGGACTATGCAAGCAACAGCAGGGCACCGTTCACCGGAGGCACAGTTCACCTGACAGAATTGAGCCGGTCTCCGTAAATCTCAAAATGTATTGCTTAGCCACAATAAATGCTGCTCCCAACCAACGACGACAACAACAACAGCAACATTTATTTACAAGCAACAAAGTGTTTCCAGTTTCTCGTTAGTACTACGCTTCCCAGTTGAGCGCGACACCACGCATGTTTCCACACAAAGTTTTGACGTCAAAACTTTGACGTTTCCGATGGCAACGAGAATGTATCCATAGAAACAAAGCAACATTCCGGCATTCATTCTGGACAAACTGTCCCATTTTTTAATTACGTTAGAGCGTGAACATGTCAAGTTCTAAATTAATTAAAAAGTGTGACAGTTTGTCGAGAATGAATGCCAGAATGTTGCTTTGTTTCTATGGATACATTCTCGTTGCCATCGGAAACGTCAAAGTTTTGACGCCAAAACTTTGTGTGAAAGCTTGCGTGGTGTCGCGCTCAACTGGGAAGCATAGTAAGTATAGCAGCCTAATCGAGGCGGGTGGAAAGTGACACATATATAAGTTAAGAAAAAGTTAACATATTGATTTCTTTAATTGAGAGTTGGTTTATTAGCTAAGACCTTGCTTAGTTCAAAACTGACAGTCTGTTCAAGGTTATGGAGACTCTTATTTACATAAATAAAGACAGTACCATGAGTAAACAAATCGGAGGAAAAGTATTGTGAAGAGTTTACAATGCCATTCACATACAGTAAAATTAAGACGGGGCTTAATATAGAGCCCTGTGGGGCACCACACAAGGTTGTTGCACGATGAGAGATATAATTTTTCATTTCAGGTGCTTTGTCTTCTGTGTATTAGGTAAGAACGGGGCCAGTCATTGACAATAGCTCTGATACTACTCTATTGAGTGTGAAGATGTCAAGTTAATTGGAATGCACTACTCTCTTGACCTTTTCCAAAAGGTGCCATGTATATGTTTTGTTCAATTTTATCCTTAGTTCAATTTTTATTTTGTTTTTGTGTATGATAATGAAGAATTATGAGCACAAAACAAAGGAAAATCTAAACTGAACCAAGAACAAAATTCAACTGCAACTATATATATATATATATATATAGTATATATAATATATCCCCTCCCTACCTTACTGTACATATATATATATATATATATATATATATATATATATATATATATATATATATGTACAGTAAGGTAGGGAGGGGATATATTAGCAACTGATTGCCTTAATTACTTAGGATCACCAGCCTATTCCCGTTTGGATGGCGATTCATTAGGGATTTCTGAGAAATACAAACAGACAAGGTTAATTTGGGAACAGAAATCATCAACTAAGTAATTAAGTGTCCTTGGACCCTTCTCCCTACTTTCTGAGCCAATTTCTCCCTCCTCTCTACTTTTCGAGCCAATTTCTCCCTCCTCCCTAAATGTTTACCTCACATTTTCACCCTCCTCCCTACTTTTTCCCCCTATTTCTCCCTCCTCCCAACTTTTTTTGGGCCATTTCTCCCTCCTCCCTATTCTGTTCCTCCCCCCCTCTCTCTCTCTCTCTCTCTCTCTCTCTCTCTCTGTCTATATATATATATATATATATATATATATATATATATATATATATATATATATATATATATAGGGGGTTTGCTACAATGTTGCCCCATAGTGCTCAACCATGAGTAGTGCCAGAAAAGTGAAATGCACTGGTTTTGTACCCAACAAATCTTTGTTTTCCTTTCTTTAACTTTTCATAGGCAGCAAAGTCCACAACAAACTCAACATTTCTTATTCGCAATTTTTTCACTGGTCACCAAACAAGAACCAAACAATATTATTCTAAACACCAACTTGCAAATATCAGGGAAAAATTCTCATCTTGTCCATATCAAGGTTTATTTAAAAAATAGCTTCAATATTTGCCTAGAAATTTCTTTAATATATGTAGTCACGTCCAAAATTTGGTCACTTGTTTTTAAGTGTTGGTAGAACAAAAGGAACTGAAAAATGTTAAGTTAAAACCGATTGAAACAAACTGTAAAACCTAAAACCCTTGCACTCTCCCTATATGGTGGCACACACTCCCATTTCCTCTCATCCCTTTCCCACTCTTACTATTGCCTTCCATGCATGCTATGGTTCCTGAGAATGACAGGTTAAGTTCATAAAGGCAACAAGTACACTGTATCACAGAAAATAGAAAAAGATTTGCAGATATCTTGAAATCCATTAAGTAATTTCACAGGAAAGAATTCAAAAGATACACGCATTATCAACAGTTGCTGGTGTCAAACTCTGTTTGTGCCAGGAAGAAGGTACCTAATGCACATTTCAGTTAAGAAAAATTCAAATAAACTCATAGAGGACAACTCTTGTGCCCTCAGACTCTGTCAACACAATTGCAAACATGACAATGGTAATCATAAATACCTGGTTCTAATTATAGGTGCTGTACAATGTCTCAAATTTGCACAGTATTACCATGGGAGACTCTTTTCTTTCACATATCATTTTCTTTTTCTTTTTGCTCTTCTTTTTTTCATACTAGTTTTAGTTTAATAAATTGTTTTTCCATGTTCAACGTTTATCCACACCCCTTTACTACTAACTACTTCTCATATGATTGTCATAGTGTTCAAGAAGTAGCGACTCGCTGGGAAGTTCTTCTTGGCAAATCCAACAGGATAAATCCTGAAGAGAGTGAGACAGTTCATGCCTCCTCAAATCTCTAACTCGCCTAAAACTCTTGTCACAGGTTTTGCATTTGCAAGGCTTTCCTCCGGTGTGTAACCTCTCATGGGATTTTAAATTTGATGGTTGCCTAAAACACTTGTGACACGTTTTGCATTTGTAAGGCTTTTCTCCAGTGTGGCTTCTCATATGAGACATTAAGTTTCCTGACTGGGTAAAACACTTGTCACAGGTTTTGCATTTGTAAGGCTTTTCTCCAGTGTGGCTTCTCATATGAATCCTTAAGTTTCCTGACTGAGTAAAACACTTGTCACAGGTTTTGCATTTGTAAGGCTTTTCTCCAGTGTGGCATCTCATATGAGTCCTTAAGTCTCCTGACTGAGTAAAACACTTGTCACAGGATTTGCATTTGTAAGGCTTTTCTCCAGTGTGGCTTCTCATGTGAGTCCTTAAGTTTCCTGACTGAGTAAAACACTTGTCACAGGTTTTGCATTTGAAAGGCTTTTCCCTAGTGTGGCATCTCATATGAATCCTTAAGTGTCCTGATCTGGTAAAATGCTTGTCACAAGATTTGCATTTGTAAGGCTTTTCTTCAGTGTGGCATCTCATATGAGTCCTTAAGTGTCCTGATCTGGTAAAATGCTTGTCACAAGATTTGCATTTGTAAGGCTTTTCTCCAGTGTGGCTTCTCATATGAATCTGTAACTCTCCAGATGTGGTAAAACACTTATCACAGGTTTTGCATTTGTAAGGCTTTTCTCCAGTGTGGTATCTCATATGAGTCCTTAAGTGTTCTGATCTGGTAAAACGCTTATCACAGGTTTTGCATTTGTAAGGCTTGTCTCCAGTGTGGCATCTCATATGAATCCTTAACTCTCCAGACTGGGTAAAACTCTTCTCACAGGTTTTGCATTTGTAGCGCTTTTCTCCAGTGTGGCTTCTCAAATGAATCCGTAATGCTCCTGACGTGGTAAAACACTTGTCACATGTTTTGCAGTTGTAAGGCTTTTCTCCAGTGTGGCTTCTCATGTGAATTTTTAATGTCCCTGGTGCGGTAAAACACTTGTAATAAGTTTTGCATTAATGAGGCTTTTGTCCAGTGTGGGATCCCATATGAATCCTTAAGTTTCCTGACTTGGTAAAACACTTGTCACAGGTTTAGCATTTGTAAGGTGGTTCTCCAGTGTGGCTTCTCGTATGAGTCATTTTAGATTTCTAAGGTTTTCTCTGTAATGCCATCTCTCGGGATCCCTCAGATTTCCTGGTTGGCAAAACACTTGTTAAATGTTTTGAATTTGCGAGGCCTCCATCAGTCTGGCACCTGATATGCAGCTGAAGCTGTGGTCCTGTAAAGATATCGTGACATATTTTACAGATGTGCAGATTTTGCTAATAATACCATATTTCCCGTCTCTTCAGTCAAGGTGGCTAACACCAGTTTTTAGGGCTTTTCAGTTCTTGTACTTTTAATGGATCATTATTACTAATCTCTATAGCTTGTTACTTTTATATAAGTATCAAACAAATGCCCAATTATCAGTGAATAAGTGATGAAAAAATTTTTCACTTAATACGTTACCATAGTGACACCATAACCTGTGAGAGAAACTCCTTATTTTAGCATTAAGTGACAATAACTTGACATGCTTGTGACTTTTTGACAATAAAATGTGGGGACCACCAAGCTTGTTTTTGAGCTATGGTCACTTAAGGCTAAAATATGGAGTGTGTCTGACAGGTTATAGTAATGCTATGGTGAGCTATTAAGTGGAAAACATATTCATAACTTGTTCAGCGATGACTGAGCATTTGTTTGATACCAGTACAAAGGTAACAACATAATAAAAATATTGGTAATAATGATCCATCAGAGTGAAAGTGCTGGGAACTAGTGTGAGCCACCTACTACAGCTACTCTGGTGTCCAGACGTCTCTCTGTAAATGTCTGCGTGGTTACTAAGCAAACGTTTGGTACCATTCTTCTGTGCTTTACTTTTGTTCAAATTTCATCATTTTCATTTCAACTGTGGGCTTTAACAATGAAGACAAACATCAGTCCCAAGAATAAAGGAGAGTAATTGAAGAGAACCTTGTGAAAGGTATCTTAAGAGTTATTTAAGGTCTTAACCCATCAATGCGAACGTTTTTCATATCTTTTCTTGCAATTTCCTGAGGGTAGAAGGTCAAGACGACCTCGCTATTCCATATAAGGGGTTACCACGGCGATTTCGTTGGTCCACAACACCGAAGGCTTTATCTTTGTTGTCACGCTTGTCACGCTTGCTGTCGTTTATTTCTAAACAAACACTGCAGCTACAATTCGTTGCTTATTTGATGTATAAGTGTGTTTTTCGAGCCATTTTCCACCTTAGAAGCCCCTTGCCTGGCATCATAAAGCTGGGTCGCTGGGCAGAGGTAATCCTTTGAAAGAAAACAAAGGTGAGAAGCAATTTCACATGAAGTGGGGCGCTCAAGGTATTCAAGCAAGTGATGGCAATCCACGAAGTGAAGTTGTGTCTTTAGTCATTTTGTGAGTGGATTCTAGGACCTGGCATGGCAGTTTCGGCGAGCTTTGACTTGTAAATAATGCAATCAGCGAAATATTTTGCCAGTAGGACCGGGTGGCTTGACAGTATAAAAAAAATATCTGAAATGAAAATTGGCGGACTGTCTTGCGCCTGTTATCCAAGAACTTCCCAGAATTCCTTTGGGTCACAAAAGCAAAAATTACAGACCAGTGAGTGTGAGTGAAATCAAAAGCGTTATCCGCGTCGTGCTAAACAAGTGAGCAGGTAAAAGTGGACCAGATTTCAAGAAGTGGAGTTGAAGTTTGCTGCCAACATAGAATTCTAGGTTCAAAAAATATTTTTGTCCGAAAAACTTCAAGGCAAAGTTGCTTATTTTTGGTGTTGTCAATGGATGTTCAAAGCCAACATTTTTGGTTTTGCAACAAAATCAACAGTCATACTTGATGAAAATTGGGAGTTTTGGTCAGTTTATGGAGTGATGAAGTCTACGTAATTGAACATTTGGCAATAAGAATCATTCATTTCAACCACAGCAAGGGATTTGGGAAAGTTGTAGGTTTTCAAAGCACTAACAGTGTTTGTGAGGTACTGAGTATGGCAATAAGGCACTTAAGGGGTTAAGGTCACTGCAAATGCACAGCATTAGATTTCAGCAAATTTATCGCAAACAACTGCAAGAATTTCCAGGATACAGTATGTCAAAAGGTATTATACCAATAAGGATACTCCGACTTGTACTCAGGCGAAAACTAAATGGAATTTCTAATCAGTAGATTTTTCTGATTATAATCGATGATACATGTACATTGGCTCAGTGAATCTGTTTATTTCCAATGATCAATTATGAAATTTCATCTGATTCCCAACATTACCACTATGCTTGCATGACCTTACATGTATATATTCATACATTCTAGTACCTGAAAACTCGTTTTTAAGAAATATTTCAGCCAGAGAATGCTGTTTTAGCTTTTTCAGTATAAACAAGTTCAACTAACTGGACAGAACTGAAGAAGAGAACAAAGCATGAACATCAAAGGGCACAAAAAGGAATTGTGGCCTGCCGTTGACTCAAAGTAGGAATAAAGTTTACCTAAACATTTAGTTTCAGACTACAACCAATACATTTTTATTTGCTGGATGCTAACTTATCTACTGGAAAAAGTAACTATATTCACCTCCGAGCAGCCGGCGCGCGAGATTTTACTTTCGGTGTATTGTCTCACATGCATAAAGTGTGGTATATACTGAAACAATCAGTGTCGGCGAAATTGGTGGATATTTACCGAGCCGCGAATGCCAGCTCTCCTGATATAAGGTAAGCTTATAATATTCCACAATGACAATGACATTAAAGTTTATACCAACGTTCGTGGTGTAAGAACAAAACTCCAGGCCCGTAGTAAAGTGTTATCAAATCTCCCAGATGAAAACGACTTGCGGTCTTATTTCTAAAAGAAGTTAATGTCTCAATTCAGTTTTTCCAAAACTCCAACAAATATTGGTTGAAAGCTTTATCTTTGCACATTTTTACCCAACTCAAATGCACATTGCTATATACACTGTACACTTGCCGAATTCGATAACATCATGTTCTCTTTACTTGGCGAGGGCAGAATTCATATATCAAATTATTTATTCCTGATAAATCGTTTCCCTTACCTGACAACCCTTTCTCCGTTCGAATTTGAAGGTTTTGAACACTGATTTTAAGACAGGATCCACATGCGGTGTTGAACGAAAACATAAATCGTCGCCATCTTGAAAAATATGTAGCCGTCAAGCAGCGCGCTCAAATTTTAGTAGTCACGCAATGTCTATTGTCAAAGCCATTGTCGCCACAAAATGTAATAATATATAGATTTAGCCAAGCCTAAAAGCGGAGCTCCACGATTATTATTATTTTTACTGGTATTGAGCAACACCGCATGGCTTTCCTTGCGCCGATATTTTACATTTAAAGCAGTCAACAGGAATTGACAGTTACAAGAAAACAATACAGTCGGAGCGTGTGTTTGTTCGAAAACAAGTTTAGCAATCAAAGAACGATCAAATATTTTCATTCAACATCGTTGGACAAGCATGTTTGAAGGTTTAGCCACCTCTCTCAATAGTGCATTAAATGGCTTTCCATGTTTGATCTAGATCAAACCTTTTCATCCAACATTTCGCATTACGAACAAACGTTTGATCGTTTGACGACTCCTGTGAAAACAGGTTTTTTGCCTTCACAAACGGACAATCGGACGGACGGGAAAACTCTGGGAAAATCTCTGGAAAAGGCGTCTTCCTGGGGGAACACTCGCTGGCTGCGGGAAGGCCGGGATCTATTACGGTTAGCGAATATCTTCGAGACAAGAATTTCATTCAGAACTTGGCTCCAACGTAGAGTTTTAATCCAAGACTACACCAAGGGCATAGCCCGAACATAACCAAACATATCCAGAATGTAGTCAGGACGTCCAGCATATAACCAGGATATAATCCAGGATATAACCCAGGATATAACCAAAGAAATAACTACAATTCGCTTCTATTTATAGGAAAATTAAATCTTACGTGGTGAAGTAATGTCATTAAGAAATCATAACTAATCATTACCTGATACAGTTGTAAAACAACGATTGGCTATAACGGAATTTACCGTTTACAACATTAATTACTTTCAAAAGTTATACAGGTGGATAACAGTTTCTATCAGGTGGATAACGGCTTCTAACAGGTTGAGGTACAGCTTGAGTGCTTATTACAGCTATGATCTTACAGAACAATTGACGCTTCAATGAGTAATAACAGGTTGTGTTTTCGGATTATTGAGCTTGAAACTGAAGACTAAATATTTTCTACTTTGGTTTTTATACTTTTATCAGCGAAAGCAAAATAAACTAAATAACAATAAATCCTCTCATCACACTCCAACAAACAAATCGTGCACGAACGGTAAAAAGCAATCAAATGAATCACATAACGTCGAAAATTTCAGCGATAATACGCAAAAAATCGTTCTGTGGACTCAATCTGTCTAGTGTTTCGTCAAACATTTTGTTTGTGCGTTTAGCCACCCAACGTTATGTTTGACAACTGACGATGTTGGATGAAAATGTGTGATCGTTTAGCCGGGGCTTTAATCCTTAATTTTACGAGGACTCATTGTGATTACCTGTTAATAAGATAAGGGCAAAAATTTCTTAACGCTATCGAGGCACCGAGGTTGAAAAACAGTCAGCCACGCATATTAAAAACACCCGTTCGCAAAGCAACGTAACAAAACAAGCAAACAATATAGCCCATTTCCGATATGTGTGGGCGCGAGAGACTGGTTCCAAATTTGGACGGGAAAGCGAGGCTTGGGGGAATAAAGCGGGAGATGTGAACAGCAAAACAACCTAGTACCGGGTATTCCTTCGAGGTTAGAAATATCGCATTGCGAGATGGCAGATCATTTCAAAAGTAATACTGTTCCATGGTTAAAAGAGTATCTAACAAATAGAGGTATACAGGTATCTGATCAGGGGCGAAATAAACGCAAGTCTGAACTGGTGGAACTCGCTGAAAAAGCATTCGAGATGAAAATACGGCGGATTGACAATGAAGATGAAGATGTTTCAGAGGTGATAGCAAGTAAACTTAAGACTGAAGCCGGAATTCTGCCGGACCCAAAGCATATTCAAAACTGGACATACGACTTCGCCTCCATGCCAGAATTTACGTTTGCCGATTTATATACATATTTAGTTGGAACTGAGAAATACACGGCCGAGGACCTGAAATCTTTTAAAAGCTTACATGGGTATAAACTGTTCTCAGATGGCCATGTACAAGATTGCATGATGCACTGCGTCAAAGATAAGGGATACACTTTATTTCGGTTCAAAGTGCAACCGACAGAAAGATCCAAAACAGAAGATAGCAAGCCCACTTACAATGGTTTTATCGTACTGAAAAACTCTGGAGTCGTCAAGGATGGATTTTGTCCTTGCAAAGGAGGGTAAGAATGATAGAAGTACAGTGCAAGCAGTAGATTGAACAGTTCTAAGGATTTCACCTCGATAACACGGCGTGTCCTTGCATGCTTATGTCTTTGAAAACTAATGGCATCTTTATACAAGATGGAAGAGGGGTCTTAGGGTTTTCTTAACTTTCAAAAATTAATTGAGGTAATGTTTCATGTAGTCAAATAAGGGAACAAGGAAAGTTTAAAAAAAAAAGTCGATTTCTCCTTCACCCCTCCTCTCTGTGTTCAATGGTTAGTTCTTAATCTTTTATTTTTCATTCATTTTAATTTATAGATTGGATGGAAACTGTCGTCATATTGCTGCTGTATTGTTCGATTTGGAACATACTGCACGTTTAAGTGAGTTGAAGTCCTGTACTTCAGGTCAGTGTCAGTGGGTCAGGAGGGCAAAACCTAACACCAACTCTTGTCCTCTGCAGGAGCTGAAGCTATCAAAGACAGAGTATGGAAAAAAACAGAAAGTGTATCCCGTTCTTTCAGAATTTGACCCAAGTTCGAGGACTCCTGACGTTGAAATACTTGGCAAAATCTTCTGGGAAGGGTTAGAAAAGGTATGCAGTGAGGCAGTGGCACTGCATGTTCTTCCACATCCTCCAGCTTGCCCTGTCAGTGAAGAGATCCTACAATCTTTTATAACTACAGAAGGGAATGTGGATTCAGTTGAAGAAGTGAAAGCTGTTGAACTTTCCTCAATCTTTGAAATAAGAGATGAATTTATTTCTTCACACAGTCTTGATTTTCCAAATGCAACTTCCCCTGACAATGAAGCAATATCCCACTTTTTTGAGGCAATTACCCTGAGTCAGGAACAAGCTGAAATAATTTTTGGGAAAACCAAAACCCAAGGGGAGACTGAATTTTGGAAAACCCATAGGACAGGCAGACTTACTGTATCAAACTTTTATAAAATTTGCCACCTTCGTGACAGCACAAATAAAGACAATACACTCAAGGAGCTTTTGAACTATTGTCCCCTTCCAGCAGATAAGCAACCACAACAATTCCAGTGGAGTCATGAGAAGGAAAAGACAGCCATAGAGCATTACATAAAAAAAATTCAGAAAAAGCACAAAGGTTTATGTGTTGAAAACAGTGGCCTTGTTATTAATGTTTTGTGGCCACACATTGGTGCCAGCCCTGATGGTATCCAATATTGTGATTGCTGTGGAAGAAGGGTAGTGGAGGTTAAAAGCTTGTTTGCGAAACGAAACCTTCCCCCTCATATTGCAGCAGCTGAGTATATTACCAAAGTTAATGGCCATTACACTCTGAAAACAGAAAGCCGTTGGTATTATCAAATTCAAGGGGAACTTGCAACAACTGGTTGCAAAGTAGCTGACTTAATTATATACACCAACAAAGGAATCCTGGTGATTGAGGTGGAGTTTGATGAGACATTTTGGAAAGCAGTCCTACAGAAATTGACTGTTTTTTACAAAAGATTTATGATTCCTGAGTTACTAACAAAGAGATTATTTCACCAGTTGTCTTAATTTAATTTATATTCCAGATTCCTGTTTTTAGACATACTGTAGTTCAGTGGCATATTCAAGAGGAATAATTTAGTATTTTGAAACTGAACTAGTCATCATATCACCAAATGCACAAGAAATGAAAGTTCAAAATCTGGTTTTTCAAGTAGAATTTTACATGTACTTATATTATGAACAGATGGTTAGGGTATGTGACTGCAATATACTTCAATGAAAGCCCAAGTAATTTGCATCAATTTTCATAGTTACTAGTTTCCTTTTTTATAGTAATTGTAGCCATTGTTTCAGCTCAGCTTAAGGGGCAAATAATGTTATTTCCTCAGATTACTGTGGAAATGAATCATTGTAAGGTATCTTCAGTAAAATCAACAAAACTGACACTTAAATTACTCTGCAAGTGATGGGAGGAGATTACATAATGATGCACATACAATAACTTCCTGGTTCATATTCTTCACAGATGTTAATGGGATGTTTCCCTCAAATATTTTAAACTCTTTCAGTCTCTCGATTGCCCTTTCTACATGGATTCTAACTTTGGCAATAGAACTTGTGTTCTTGCGTGCCTGTCTTGAAAGCTGTTTACCTGTGAAAAATACAGAGTTTTATTAGTTACTGCTTTTTTGACAGAAAACTATAATATTGATGATTGCTTATTATGAGTTACAAACAAGTAGAGTTGAAGGCTTCAGGAAACCTTGTAAAGAAATAGAAATCAATCACAGCTATCCATGTTTGCAATAAAAGATGAATTTCCATTACTGGTATTTACCTTTGCTGAAGGGTGGTATGTTAAGGACTACTTTCTTCTTTGTAAGAAGATCCCTAATGGTAAAACCCCTGTCTGCCATAACATGGTCTCCCTCTTCCAGAAGGTCAAGCAAGCCACTCTCTTGAGTGATACGCCTATCACTTGTACTTCCAGTCCAGAGATTGGAAATGAAAGAAAAAGCACCTGATGGTGTTATTCCCACTAGTAGCTTTACAGTGTTGTGATGTTTGTAATCACTCCATGTTGCCTTCTGTGCGCTTGGAGATGAAGGTTTCTGTATAAAAAACTCCGTACAATCAATAATGACTCTTGTACTGGGATATTTGCAGAAAGAGGTCGGCAGGTGGGCAATGATCTCCTCCTTTGAAGGCCAGCGAAGTAGAGAGCCCTTGAATGTGAGGGCCAAAAACCGGATCCAAGTAATGTACACACTAACTGTGCTGACAGTGACGGCAAACATATCAGCCAGGTGCCGTTCCATCATGTGAGTCCTAATTTAAACCTCAGCAACTCAAGAAGAAACTCTTCTTTGACTTGAAGACCACGTTTTCGTCCAGGTTTTTTATTTTGGGCATCTTTTTGGTAGTGTGATTGTTTAGATTTGTTTTTGTCCCAGTACTTCATGTTTTCTGTGTATGGCAGGAGGGTATTTAACAGAAATGTGAAACACACAAGTGATGGGATACCTGTGTAAAATTTAACAGCTTCATCACTTTTCAACACGTCCTGCGCGACTTGCTCTCGTTTTTTCTGTGCCGATATACCGAGCTTCTGTTCTTGCTTGGAGCTTTGTGGTTTAGTTGTGAGTATCTTTAGTTCTTGTTCAATTTTCTCGAGCTCTGCCATGGTAAGATCGGTTTGACATAACACATTTTTGTGCAGCGGGTCAACTTCGTCAATTCTGTCCGTGTAGTCGTGGTCAGAGAGTAAATGCGTTTTAATGCAATCACAGTCTTGAAATAAATCGGTGTCAATTAAAGTTACATTGTTGACTTCTGATCTTTCTTTTTTGGGGGGTATTTCTTCATCCTTGTCAGCTGATCGCTCAACTTGGAGACTTCTCTTATTGAGTCTCTCTGTACGAAGATTAACCGGGTTCGATTTTGTGGCTGCCTTTTCTGGATCAAATACGGTAGGGAGAGCTCGCTTAACAACGAAGTTCTTGCCAGATGGCGCCCTTTTCATGTCTTGTTTTCGAAAATGAAGCGAACAAATTCTAGGATCGGTAAGATTCTTGAATTTGGCATCGGCTCTTTTGCAAAACTTTTCCCACTTCTTACGCATTTTTCCATTGCCAGGAAAACGGAAATACGAGAGATTTGGTTTGTTATGAGTCCCATTGTTACAGACAGCAACAGCACAGTACTTCACCATCTCCAGCGAGTATAATATTTTCAATTTCGATCCTTGTTGTTTTGTTGTTTACTATCTGTAAGTTTTGATTCCCCCAAGCCTCGCTTTCACGTCCAAACTTGGTACCAATCTCGCGCGCCCAAACATATCGGAAATGGGCTATTCAACTACTTCTTTGCGTACATAACGAGTAGAGATGATTGTTATTTATATCCAGCCGAGAGAAAAATACAAGTTTATTCTTAAACAAAAGTAACAACGATTAAACCAAATGTTAAGCTTCAATTTGTTTAATTTACTTCAGTGTCCTGTGTTGTAGAGGTTTCTACCACTTGAAAATACGCAAGCTTCCACTTTAGTAAAAACACGCATTCGCAAAAGGCAAAAGAACTTCTTCCACAGAGTTTGAGCTACTCGTTCCTTCCATTAATGCCGGTGATCTGCTTTCTTGGTGAGCTGCAAGATGCCACGGTAAAGTGACAGCAAAGCCATCGAAGCGTTAAATCATTTTGTTTTCAACCACACAATCGATCCAAGTTTGAAGCTTTTCCTGAGAAAAATCTTTCACGCCTCCCGGCTTTTTAGCACTTGCAAATTCACCTTCCGGAGGATCTTTTAACAAGTTCTTAATTGTTATGCTTTTTACGCGAATTAAAAGACAAACTTCGATCGACGAAGATGAAATTGTTTTGCTCATAATGAGGAAACCAACCGAATGAACTGAATGTGAAATTTCGAGCCGCGCGGCTGCCGCACGGGAGAAAGCGCGCGAAAAATTAAGCCTCGTTTTGGTTTTGGTGTCTCGTTTTGGTTAAGTTAATCAGGATTGAGCCTGCGATCCAATCGAAAGCCAGTACCTAGTCAGCAGTGAACTTAAAAAAAAAAACAGCTGACCTCAATGAGCTCTAAACTTGAGCCCGCGATATGCTCACGTGATACTGGTAAGCGTATGCCTTGTTTTGACAGGTGTCAATTGACCATAACATGGATGTCCAACTATCAGAGATGTGCGCCGTTCTTGCGTTGTAAACTAGCTGGTCAGGCTCTGGTCAGGTGGAGTATGGCCGCCATGTTGGGCTCAAGTATTGATTATTTTTATTATTAGGATATTATTAATTATTGGGCAACGTCGTCGTGCGTACGCGCCCACGAGCAATACCGCTAGCCATTTTTTACCATGAGAAAAGCAGTTGACGGGTTTCTATAGGTATGGTGCTCCGGAAATTAACGCAAAATGTAATAATAATCGCCGCAAAATGTAATAACATTGACGCAAAATGTAAAAACTTCTCAACGCAAAATGTAATAACTTTTCTAACGCGTATTGTAATAACGCAAAATGTAATAACTCTCGAACGACGTGTACGACATATCGAAATTAGTATTATGTCTAGGACAACGTTATCCTAACATAGGTAATACTGTGACATGTAGGAGAATTGAATATTTGGTTCAGTTTGGTGTACAGGTTTTGTTTCGAAAAAAAAAAGTGCCATAGCTTCCATGTAACCCCGTCATACTTTCACAATCTTCAACTCCAGAGATCATGTTTCGAATAAGCGCCGCGTTGTTATTGAAGGGTGTGATGATAGGAATATATGGGTAGAGTCAACTCAAATCTTACAGACAAAAAAAGTATAGACGTTAAATTGAAAGAAACTTCTGTCATTACGGATTCTTGCTTTTACAGATTTTCCGACACATGTCCCAGTCTTGACAGTACAATCAGTGTAAAAATAAAATTAAAAAATATTAAATAATAATAATAATAATTATTATTATTATTATTATTACTGTTATTATTATTATTATTATTATTACTATCTACGAAAACATGAATCTAGGTCCTATAATTTTTATACATACATTTTTTCTTTTTTTCTGTATAATATAGTTTCATGGTTTATCGAATTACTTTTTGTTGTAAAATTTAAATAATTGAATGTAATTATTACGTAAATATTCAAACGTTCTTTTAGCTCTCTTAATCTCTCTTACTGTGAAGTTTTACTGAATAATAATTATTATGACTGAAATTTTTTTTAGTAGTGATACTAATTGGAGGCAAATGGCGAGGAAATCCGTATGAAAGAAACCAGCAGGAGATTTTATTTCTATTATTTATTATTATTATTATTATTATTATTATTATTATTATTATTGCTCAGCTCGTTTTTCTTTTTTTAGCATTTTAGTAGATCAAATATTGTAGATTTAAGATTGTTTAAGAAGTTATCAAAAATTATAGAAACATTGAGAAACACTGAATAGTACAGGAAGTATTTTGGTGCAATCATGTAATAGAATCCTAAATTAGCATAGAATAAGGCTTTTTTGTTGGGGACATAAACGTGACTTTATATTTCTGAAGACGTAAAATCTTTCAACAACATCAGCCTCCAACACGTGTCTTTTGCTTACAGATTTTGTTGCGGAAGGATAGCGAATTAGAACAGTCTCGCCTTCTTCGTAAATCGACGGGGGATTGTTTCTTTCTCCACGTGCCACCATGCGGTTGGCACATCTTCGTGTTGCTGACGACGCCAAATTCCTGATCGCAGAAAGTTTTTTTTCATGCATGTTCTGAATAGTCTCTGGGACGGGAGTGTATAGTTTGGTGATATTTAATGGACGCCATATCCCAC
>JAEMWC010000662.1:400000-455000 GCA_016490735.1 Pachyseris speciosa
AATTTATCCCCTCTTGGATATGCGGATGAAGGGGATCAATGTTCCGTCTACTGCAGAATAAGTCCCATTTGTGGAGATAAGTTCGATACTGTTTAGCTGTCCCACTGCGCCATGACTTTCCAATGATTTCCGAAGCTTCTTTCGAAAGTCCTTGGCATGCAAGGAGTCTCCAGACAAGTGGCAAAGAATTAGCTCCAGCTTGGGGTAGAGAGGATGTACCGTCTCTGGACTGTTGGGGAGGTACAGAGTGTTCTTGGTTTTGGGCAGAAGGATTGGACTGCTGACTAACATTCTCATCAACTCTGGCCACCAAATCTGTGTTGGCCACTTGGGAGCCACAAGAAGACCTGTTGATTTTTCCTGTTGAATTTTCTGTAGCACCCTAGAAATAAGGCAAAATGGAGGAAAGGCATAAAACAGGTGACATTTCCAGGACATGTGAAATGCGTTAATCGCAACAGCCCCTGGGTCAGGGCGATAGGATGCATAAGGTTGCAGTTGGAAGTTTATCCGTGACGCAAATAGGTCAATGGTTGGCTTAACACCAAGCTTGTGAATAGACTCTTGAAAAATTTTAGGGTTTAGAGTCCACTCCAACTGAGACTGAGATATTCGTGATTGTCCGTCTGCCTCAACATTACTGACTCCTGCAATGTGTGCTGCAGTAAGCCAAATATTGTAAGAGGAACATCACAACCAGATTTCTTTGGCAAGTGCATTCCTATTTGGACAGCTGCTTGTACCCATGTGATTTATATCAGCCATTGCAGTACAGTTGTCAGTCAATACCTTAACATGTTTACCCATGATCTTCTTGACAAACACTTTGAGGGCTAAAAATATTGCTAGTAGCTCTAAGTAGTTAATATGGTGTTGGGCTTCTGAGTCGGTCCAGAGTCCCCCTTTGCTCACTGGGTCAAGGAAACAACCCCAGCCCTTGTTAGAAGCGTCTGTTTTAAGGGTAAGCTCTGGCTGGCCATGGTGAACAACATTATAGCTAGACTCAGCGGAGTCAATCCACCATTTTAGCTCAGCACAAGACTCTTCAGATAGGGACATGGTTGAATCAAAATTTCCCTGATGACATTTCAAGGCCAATGTTTTCTCCCTGTCCAGTTGTCGAAAGTAGAGGGGTTCATACATGACCCCTGGAAAGCTGGATATTATATACCCAATGACTCTCTCGACTGCTCGTATAGTAAAACACTTACTATGATAAAGGTCAGAACAGACTGAAATAACTTTTCTGCTCTTTTCTGGGGTAAGGTAAACTCACATTAAAACAGAGTCAAGTACAAATCCCAAAAAAACTAATTTTTGGGTAGGGATGAGTATTGACTTGGTGGGGTGAATGATAAAGCCCAAGGATATAAAAATTTGTATTGTGGCAATGATATTTGCCACACAGTCCTCATAATCAGATCCTTGTAAATATGAGTCATCAATGTAAGGGAAGAAATATGCCCCTGTCTATGCAGTACAGAATAAATTGGCTTGAGCAATTTGGTAAACTTTCGGGGACAAATGCAAGACCATTGGGGAAACAAGTGAATTGGTAGAGGGTGTGACCCCATTCAAACTTCAAATACTTTTGATGATCCTTTGCAATGGGAACTGAATAATAGGCCTCTTTGAGGTCTATGGAGGCCATATAACAGCCAGGTGTCATGAGACGGATAGCACTCTCAAGAGTGTCCATTTTAAAGTGATTGTATTCCACGTGTTTATTAAAGTTCTTAAGATTTAAAATCATTCTGTGAGATCCATCCTTTTTGGGGCGAACAAAAATAGGTGAAATAAATTCCCCAGGTTCATGATGTGCTTTAACAATCACAGCCTTTTCAAGCAAAGTGTTGATCTCTGAGGTGATGACTGACCTTTCCTTGTCACTAAATACACCCTTATTAGGCTGAGTACTATGGACAGGCTCTGAACTAAACTCAGTGTGTTGACCTGAGACCATATGAAGAACCTCTGGATCAGAGGTAATTTTGCGCCAGGTGGGTAAAAAGGCGGCTAATCTGCCAGCCTCAAAATTGCTTGCGTGTCTGGCAAAAAATTCATTTAGCAATGGTAAGAATGTAAGAAATTCCTTTACCTGCAAGTTATCAAGTCGTGAAGTAATGCCAGCTATTTCCTCTCTGTCGCCTGGGGCGATTTTTTCTTGTTGTGCGAGAAGTTGTACTGGGCTGGCTTTTGCTGCTTCCATTTGGAGGTGTTCGGATAGCCCCTGGACAAAAAAAGGCTTATCACAATCAGTACGCTGCGTTTCATGTTTTGTTTGGACGTACCTTGGCTAGCTTTAGTAGCCGTATGCCCAAGGCGGTTCGAAGCACGAATCGCATTCAGTTGGGCTTGAAGATCATCTCCAAATAATAAAGAGGTCACCGGATTCTGCGATGAACAAAGAGTGCCATATTCTCTATTCAGTGTTGGTTTAATTACTTCGCGTCTGCGAAGCGAAAGGTCGTCATTAGCATGCCCCAGTAGGGCCAAACCATCAATTTGTAAGCCCAGTAGGCCGTTCATGTCCTCGTGAGACATTTTCCCGCCATTTGTATTTTCAAGGCGAGCGGTCATCAGTTTGTCAGCACATTGAGCCAAAATGGCACCAATTTTAACAAGTACCTTTTGTACAGAGGCAAGCCGAAAATCATTACGCTTTGCTTGGCTGGAGAGCCGGGCCCATACTTCTTGGTTGACCCTTGGTACGAGAACTTTGTCGCAGTTCTCCGGCCGCTCGTATTTTTCCATTCTGTCATTGAACTTAGAATCGGAGAATTTTGTCGCCCATCGCTTGTTGATGATATCAGCGAGTTTACCTGCAATGGGAGAAGTAGTTTTCTCATCTTGGTCGAACTCATGAGCCAGTTCATCAAGGAATTTGTCTTCACTGGCCGTGGAATTCGAAGACTCCTGCTTGCCGCCATTGTTCACATTACAGTTGGTATCAGTAGTTAGGAGTTCCTGAATATCCTCATCGCTATCGGAAACCTGTGAACTGGTGGAGGGCGACAGCTGTTGTCTTTTTGCTGCAGGCTCTGGGAGTTGGCGAGAGTCTCGCTTCTGACCCTTTTCAGCAGTGAAGCTTTCGAGAGTCTCGCTTAGAGTTGAAAAGGATTTCGCCATATGAGCGATATTATCGTTGAGAGAGGTAAGCATGTTGGGCAATGAGTCATCACCCTGTTTAGGTTGCTTGACCTCGTCTTCCTTTAGGATTTCCTCTTCTTCATCTTGAGTAGGAATTTGGATGTCGCCAGGTGGGCGAGGAGGCTCTTGACTAGTCATTTTCTACGTCAAAAAACGAAGAGCAAATTCAAAGTGTGTACAGGATGAAGGCTCGCAATATGGAGGCCCGTTCTGGTCAAAATGGTGCATATAATTTTTAAATGTGCATGAATTAATTTTACACGTTGATGGAATTAATATTTTGCATTTCTAAAACATTTTGTTTAACCGCCAAATTAATTTTACCATACCTATTAATTATATTTTTAGAAGACTTATATTTTGTGTGTTTGTAATTATTTGTGTGTGTGTTTGGAATTAATTTTGTGTATGTTTGGAATTAATTTTGTGTGTGTTTTTAGAATTAATTTTGGGTGTGTTTGGAATTAATTTTGGGTGTGTTTGGAATTAATTTTGTGTGTGTTTTTGTAATTAATTTTGTGTGTGTTTGGAATTAATTTTGTGTGCGTTTGTAATTTTTTTTTTTTGCGTTTTTTGTCCCATACGTCTTTGCGGCAGTGTTCTCGGCCATGTGCTAACAACATGGCGGCTCGTCAACAAAGGTCACGTCGAGTGGTGTTACGAGAAAGAAATGAACGTGGGTTCGCACTGTTTCTCCAGAATCTTAAAAGCGTTCTCAATATTTTGGCTAATATTGGTGAACAAGAGTTGGAGACAGACATTCTAGTTGAAACAAGGTATCGATTACTGTATGCATCGGGTACCTTGTCTTTTCTAATGAATGATTTAGCCGGCGGTGTTACAAATGTAACTGGTATCCCTTCATCTGCACTTCAAGCCCCCGTTCAGAATATGAACCATTCATTAACACAGTTAATCGCCTTATTGTCAAGTCAGATTGAAAGCCGTGACAATGCAGATTTTTACGATGCACTGGAGGTATCTTATTCTGCTCCGCTGAATCTTGCACAACCAGGACGAGGTCGTAAACGCTATGAAATAACCAAAGATCAAGTGGAGCATTTACGATCACTTTATTTTTCTTGGGAAGCAATTGCTGGCATTCTCCAGGTTAGTGTTTCAACCCTTCAGCGGCGACGTAAAGAATTTGGTTTGAGTGAGTCTGCCTACTCAGAAATATCAGACGATGAATTGGATGAAATGTACAGAAGTATAACTGGCAGTGCAACAACAGGAACTCTAACTCCTAACATTGGAAGAAGACGATTTATAGGTGCACTAAGGAGTAGAGGCTTGAACGTTCAGAGATGGAGAGTCACTGAATGTTTACGACGTGTTGATCCTGTTGGAACTGCCTTACGCTGGAGAATGACCATTCATCGTAGAAAGTATTACGTACCAACCCCCAATAGCCTATGGCATATAGATACAGGACACAAATTAATCAGGTATAAACTGATAACATATGTCTGCATTGATGGGAAGACCAGGTTAATTTTGTATGCTGCTTGTCGCAACAATAACAAAGCAGAAACAGTGCTTTCTTTATTTCAGAATGCAGTGCAGAGATGGGGATTACCCTCACGAGTGCGTTCAGACTATGGTATGGAGAATTATCTTGTTGCTGCTCATATGATACAACATCGCGGACCAGGAAGAGGCAGCATTATCACTGGATCGTCTGTCCATAACTCCAGGGTCGAGAGAACACATCGCGATGTTTATTCAGGGGTGTTAGTTTTCTATGTCCGCATTTTTCTGCAGTTGGAAGATGAAGGCAACTTGGATGTCCTTAATGATCTGCATATTTTCAGCCTACACCATGTCTACATTCCAAGAATAGAAAATTCTCTAGGGGAGCTTGTCAGGCAAATGAATAATCGGCCAGTGTCAACCGAAAGGAACCTGTCACCACTTCAAATGTGGGAGAAGGGTATGCTAGAGAACTTACATTCTGGACATACTGCATTAAGTGAGGCTGAAATTGATCACTTTGGAGTAGATCCTAATGGTGTGCAAACAGTAGAAGATGAAGATTACCAGGTAGATATTTCACCACCATCAATCAGCCTTTCAGATGAACAGCTTGCACAGCTACCAGATCCTCTGTCAGATGATGGAAATGGCGGAAAAGATCTCTTCCTGCAATGTATTGATATCATTAACATGTTTCTGACCTCGAGTGAAGTCTCTTGAGGCCTAAAAGGAAGAACCAAACAGTGCCACTATAATAAATTTTTTTCTCACCCATAGGAGCAGATATTCTGGGCAACAAATTCACCAGTTTCTCCTTTACTTCTTTACTTGATCATTAAAATTGAAACATTATTTTGACGTGCAAGATGTTTTGCTGTTCACAACTTTTTTTAGAGGGGAGGGGGTAATTGCCTTCCTGCCTGCCCCCTATAGAAAGGTTTATCCCTAATAGGGTTGCTAAAGGAAAGCAGTTTGAAGGAGTTTACCTGTGGTTAAATGGATTAACCATTTGATCTGCCACAAAGGCTGTTAAGAACTTGTAACTACAGTCGTAAATTTGTGCATCCGTTTATTGATTTATCGAAAACATATCCGCTCTAAAATTACACGTGTAATGAAAATATATACAAGTAATTTGATCATAATATAAAAACCGGAAAATCAAGTTGAATTCAAATACTATCTATACAAACAAAACGAAAACTTCGTGACCAAACGTTATATAAGAATTGTTACGCCTGACTGTTCGTGACAAAGGCGATGCAGTTTCATGAATTTGGTTGACAATAAACGAGTTTCAAATCAAGTTGTATCCAGTATTAAAATGCTTCGCTTTGTTAATCTTTCTCCTTTTTTTGCTATCGACTTCGTTCATAGATAGATCTATGAATCATAGATAGAATAGATCTATATATCATTGGAATATTAACTTTAATTATCCCTAGTCACAGGCTTTTCCTGGTATAGATTTTAATAAAATAGAGTGGTGATGCTCTGTTCAATTGACTTTGATAGATCATTGCTTTCATCCATAAATTATAACAGTATGGGTCATAGAAAACTCTGAACAGATTTATTGCATTAATTTAGTTCTTTACTTTGATTAACAGCAACATAAAATGAATAGCATCATTCAGTTTGAGTAATTATTGCACTGAGGTCAATCAAACCTAAACTCAAACTGGCAACAAGAAACACAACAGTGCATGTGTATAAACCCATCAATATATATGGATGTATAGAACTTAAATTAAGCTTTCTTTGACTTAAATTTATTGCTTGGCAACATTGTCAAGTTCAAAATATTGATGACAATGGGGAATTTTGACAGTCTGGAATACAGAAAAACATTGATGGAACCTTAGCTTTATGTATTTTCTGACCCACCAATTAAATTTTTGTCTTGTCTTGCATGCATCTGCATAAAATAATATTAACTGATACATTAAATCTTATTAAAATGTCAACTTAAATCAATAATCTATCACCTTACCCAATGAGTTTATTGAAATAAAAGCTTCTCAGCAACATGCTACATACCAAAGTTCACTTTTCTCCAATGAAACAGAGTCTACTAATTAGACAATAATTAGGAAATGGACACCACACAATTGTACCTTCTACACTTTTCAAAAAACCCATTAAGACCAAAAGAACTCAACCTCCATAACTCAATGTTTGTCAAGAAAAACAGCACCTCATTAGCAGTCTTACAACTTTAAAGTAAAAAATGGCAACATCGGCCATAGACTGCAGGCCATTTACTTCTTGCCAAAGTAACACTGTGAGAATGCTAAGTCATAGAGAGCAAATAATCTATCCATAGGAGGCAGAGGAACTTTCTCAGTTGGCCTGGGAAGCTCGAGCAAGTTGGTACAGGTATGAGCTAAAGGGAGGAAGCCGCCCTCCACAGGTGGGTGCTGCTCTTCCCTTTGTTCTTCCTGCTGCTTATCACTCTCTCCTTTCTTCTGCTCATCATTGAGTCCTTCCTGACTTGCAACTTTCACGATTTCTGTGGGTAGTATAAACTCCAGTGATGGTGCAAGGCTGAAACCAAGGACAGGCTCCTCTGCAGTACCAGTTACAAACTGAAGTATGTGACTCAAATCAAGGGTAGTCTGCCCACACACCCTCCTAGAAGCTGCCACTTCTCGAACATACTTGACAAAGAGTTGATAAACTTCTTTTTCCTTTTTCAGGGTATTAGAACCCTCCTCTGAAAAGTTAGGCTTCAAAATGTGAAGTAACATTTGTACACTCAACTTGCCCCGTGCTTGGGGTCTCAGGAGATGAACCAACATTGGCAGTTCCTGAAGAGCTGACAGCATTCCAAGCTCTTCTAGTCCGTGCCTAATTTGACGAACACAAGGGTCAAAACACTCTCCTAAAGAAACAATTTGCTGCAGAGTGCTCTCCTCTACAAATACAGGCAATTGCCCGTTTTGAAGCATGGCAATTGCCATCATCACTCCAACAAAGTAGTAATTTTGTGCTAATAATGGCCTCAAGCCATGGTCAAAGTACTTTTCTTTAATGGCTTGATTCATTAGTCTTATCCATTCCTTACGTGGCCCACCGTGATCAACACATTCTTCTCCCATGAAGTCCACCTGAAATGTCGGTCTATAATTTGTAATGTATTCTAGTTCACTAATTGTTGTTTCTAATATATTTGCCCTGTCAACAGTAATGTAATTTGTTTCTCCCTCGATGGTTTCTTCGCAGCTTGTAACTTCTAAGGCTCGGCCAGTTACAATCTCTTTTTGCAGAAATTTAAGCACTTCTACAGGGTCAGTCAAACCGTGATCTTTAGCACTTTTGATTACTGACTGGATATCAAATGAACTCGAGGGTGGCTGACTCTTACTTGTACTGAACACTGATCCTGCATTTGTATTAGAGGCATCAGCATTGGTGTCTGACATATGTCGAGACAATTGGACACTCACATCAGAATCTTTTGTCAAATCCATGATATTACAAAACAAGTCGTCTCTACCACTAGCATCACTTGAAAGCATGTCAGATTCAGGGACTTCAAACACAGGAACTTCTAGTTGTTTATCAGTGGGATCAATCATGGATGGCAGTTCCTCCAGGAGTCTTAAATAGATCCAACCAGACGGAGCAATCGATTTCAGCAGCAGCTTTGAATCAATCTCTTTTCCTGCCTGGATGTTCGGTCTTAGCAAAGTACCACCAGAGTTCTTTACTATTTCGAAATACAAGCCCTCCATTTCACCTGTCAATAATTTCGCCAACTCTTGCTGAAGTTTTTTGGCATCCCACTTTCTATCAGTGTCAACGCCTGATATAATTCGTCCACTTCTCTCTAAATCAAGCTTTTCTGCTTCTACTGTCTATTGCAGCTTGTGCGATTTCTTTCACTTGTTCGGACGTCGCCATCTTTGTTTCGCAGCACATAGTAGAGAACTACCGCAAGGTGTTATGGGTAAAGGAATTTTGAGAAACCCCAAACACACACAAAATTAATTCTAAACACACACAAAATTAATTCCAAACATACACAAAATTAATTACAAAAACACATACAAAATTAATTCCAAACACATACAAAATTAATTCCAAACACACACAAAATTAATTCCAAACACACCCAAAATTAATTCTAAAAACACACACAAAATTAATTCCAAACATACACAAAATTAATTCCTAACACACACAAAAATAATTACAAACACACAAAATATGTCTTCTAAAAATATAATTAATAGGTATGGTAAAATTAATTTGGCGGTTAAACAAAATGTTTTAGAAATGCAAAATATTAATTCTATCAACGTGTAAAATTAATTCATGCACATTTAAAAATTATATGCACCATTTTGACCAGAACGGGCCTCCATACTCGCACACAAGTGAACGCTCAGGCTTCGCGCGCATATCTCACGTGACTCCTTAGCGACATTGACCAATGGCGAAATAGAATTATAAACCGCCATGAAACTATGTGATATGTGCGGTATATAAATCCATTACCAATCCAATTGAGCGACCAACTTTTATTTCGCCATTAAAATGTAAGCGGGGAAATTTTGAAAAAATTGTATCCTGTCCTAAAATGATGTAAAAAATTGAAATTATAAAAAGGACGCGTTTTACAGCGCCTGCTACAGGAAAAGAACCCAATATATTTTATGAAGAGCAAATATGTTATCTTTACAGTTATCAGGACATCAAGAAATCAATCTGGTTTTGCGGACAGTTTGTTGCTAAAGTGCCGACGAAGCGACGGTGATTACAACATTTCCTATGGTTTAATGCACAACCATTACGCAGAATCATAAAAGGCTGCTTCAGTTTACTTGGGGTGATGGCTCGAAATCTCTTTTTAAAGATCTTAGCCGTTTTCTTGCGACCAAAAGCTAAAAAATATGACTTAATTTCCCGCGCTGTGTTCACGTCTTAGATCAACCAGAAGCCCCGAGACATGAAGACGGCAAATCACAAATGCTTGTTTTTGTTGCTAAGGGGTGTCTCTTGTAATTTGTTAGTAGTTTTTCCGCTTTAATCGCTAATTAAGTTTTATTTCTTTCTATAATTCTTTTGTTATAGTCCGTGGGAAATATGTAAAAGTTATATATAACACAGAACACGAGAGAGACTCACAGGCACCGGAGACTCATGTAAACACGAACCTATGTGAAATTTTAATTTGACGACGTTCAGAAATAATTTTCCAATGATTTTGAAGAATTTTCGACCCTTGACTAGTTACCCTCGACCCTCGACCAAAAGGCAATCTCCGTGTAAGGATGTGGCGTACTTCGGTAGTGACTTAATCCAGTTCACACCAGCCTTTCCCATTACTAGAAAGTCGTGCGTAATCTTTTTAAACGACCGATGTGCCCTCTCAACTTTTCCTTGCGATTGGGGGTGATAGGGCACACCTTTAACCACTTTGATGCTTAGCTTCTTACACAGTTCTGCTACCGCTCCTTCAAATTCACGACCTTGGTCATGCTGAATGACGCGCGACGCTCCGTGCTCTCTGTAAATACGAAGCAATTCACGCGCCACGTGGGAGCTCTTTTTCGATTGCAATGGTGCTAACCAGTGGTACCGGCTGAACACGTCGATAATTGACAGAACATACTTGTATATTTTCCCTTTGTACTTTGTGCGTAATCTTTGCGAGTCTATCAAGTCTATTTGATGGCGAATTTGGACAGTTCTGGCACGGACTGGTCAAAGTCTTACTTTGTTTTCAAAGCGAACGTTAAGCTTTTGGTGAATAGATGATTTGGTAAGCACTTTGTGGACGTCTCGCTCCCCAGCGCCACTATAACTGTTTTTAAGTCTGTGGTAGATTTTTCGGACGCTTTATCCTTTAGACGACTCATACATATTTTTCACAACATCATGTAGTCCCTCTTTCTTAACAACTCTCTTTCCATTAAAACACAGCATTCCTCCATGTAGGGACAAGTTTTCTCTGTTTCTCCAATACCGTACGAGTGCGGACTTTTGTTTTGTTTGTCCTGCTCTTGACAGGGACAGCAAACTCTCGAACGTTAAGCTTTTGGTGAATAGATGATTTGGTAAGCACTTTGTGGACGTCTCGCTCCCCAACGCCACTATAACTGTTTTTAAGTCTGTGATAGATTTTTCGGACGCTTTATCCTTTAGACGACTTATACATATTTTTCACAACATCATGTAGTCCCTCTTTCTTAACAACTCTCTTTCCATTAAAACACAGCATTCCTCCATGTAGGGACAAGTTTTCTCTGTTTCTCCAATACCGTACGAGTGCGGACTTTTGTTTTGTTTGTCCTGCTCTTGACAGGGACAGCAAACTCTCGAACGTTAAGCTTTTGGTGAATAGATGATTTGGTAAGCACTTTGTGGACGTCTCGCTCCCCAACGCCACTATAACTGTTTTTTAAGTCTGTGATAGATTTTTCGGACGCTTTATCCTTTAGACGACTTATACATATTTTTCACAACATCATGTAGTCCCTCTTTCTTAACAATTCTCTTTCCATTAAAACACAGCATTCCTCCATGTAGGGACAAGTTTTCTCTGTTTCTCCAATACCGTACGAGTGCGGACTTTTGTTTTGTTTGTCCTGCTCTTGACAGGGACAGCAAACTCTCCTTTAATCAGCTGTACGAATAAATCATAAGTTTCGGCGTCAAGGGTCGAGATACTGGAAACACCTTGCAGAAATGAATAGCGATTGTAACGAACAAAACATTAACCAGGACTAACGCCTTCACGTTTCTGAACTCGCAGCAACGAGACCGTTTGGGCAGAGGACTTCACAGAAATCATCGGTGATAACGACTGTCAAAACATTTAAATGGTTTCCGGCCATGACGGCTATGCTAACACCTCTGAGAGTTACAATGTCTGTAACGAAATCAGATCGCGAAAATTTTTCGTAAAACTTCAATCAAGTCAAAAACAAAAATTAGAAACTTAGCACACGGCGAAGGATTTTGCTTACATAATTTGAGAGATCGATTAAGCATTGCCAGAAAGGACTCCGTTGCATTTTGAATTTCTCATAATTTTGACCGTTAATGACAGATGAAAATACTCAAAACGCAAGTGTATACTTTCTAGAAAAGCTAAATTCCTCAAATTTTGTTCGAAAAATCCTTTGCATATTGTCTTAAGTTTCCGATTCATGAACTTTTTCATCAACCGTTTATTATTGGATTTCGAGCCAAAGACAAATTTCTAGACTTGATTGTACCATTTCGCAAAGTACCATTTCGTTTCGTTTCGTTTCGTTTCGTTTCGTTTCCTTTTCGCAAGGTACCGTAACCCAAATGGCGGAAACCATCCAACAGGTTCGTTTTCACGGCGAGTGTTTATCACTCTGATAAATGTTTCATCTGCAGATGCATTTCCTGAATCTGTGCTCGTCCACCTAACTTCTGGCTTCTGTAGCTTTATACACCTAACAGAAAGTGAAACTAGCGACTGTATTGCGACCAGTATTACATTCGAAAAATTCTTACCCTGTTTAAGGTCAAAACAAAATGTACGATTCGGAGTAATAGTCCTTTAACAGGGGCACCCAACGACAAGTTTCGGTAGATATCTGTTCGGTGGAGGGTAATTCGCCTTGGGTTTTCGGCGTCGATTAAAGAGTGCACTCGGATTTTCGTAACTAAAACGTGGCCTAAAAGATTCGCAATGGAGAAATTATAGCCCCTAAGGTGTTCAGAAAGGTCGTATTTGCTGTTTTTGGCAGTCAAAAACGTCACCTAGCATTTTCGGAAAGAAAATAGTTCCCTAGAAAGTTCGTGGAAAGTTTATTTCAGCTTGCATTTTCTCAAAGGAAGATTTTGTTCCCTAACATTTTCGGACAATTAAAATTTCAGCTAGGGAATCAGAACAGATGAACTTCTTCGAGCTTATGAAAACATCACTTTAAACAGACTTCAAACACCATGAGGTACTTAAAATGCCTTTCTACAGCTTTTTGTTGATTTGGCCCGTTGGGTGCCCCTGCTTTAATAGCGAAAGACCGTAATAGCAGGCTGCGAGAAGACATTTCATTAATAAAATTTGCTTTATAACGATAAGAGATCTTTATTTTCAGATTGACTTAATTTATAACCAACTCTAGACTCATAAGAGTCATAATACCGATTTCGAGATATCGTACATGTCGTTCGAGAGTTATTACATTTTGCGTTATTACAATATACGTTAGAAAAGTTATTACATTTTGCGTTGAAAAGTTATTAAAAGGCCGAGACACACTAGGCGACAAGTCGCAGCGACAGGTCTCTGCGACAAGTTGCTCCGTGTGTACTGCCTTCAAAACACGTCGCTGCGACACGTCGCTGGGACAAGTCGTCGCAACAATTCGCCTCGTCTGACACGGTGATTTTTTTGTGAAAATCATTGTCGCTGCGGCAGAATTTTGTCGCTGCGATCAGTCGCACAAATTCAATCTGGTTTGAATTCGTGCAACTGATCGCAGTGACAAATTTCTGCCGCAGCGACAATGATTTTCACAAAAAAAATCACCGTGTCAGACGAGGCGAATTGTTGAGGGGACTTGTCCCCGCGACGTGTTGCAGCGACTTGTCGCCTAGTGTGTCTCGGCCTTTACATTTTGCGTTGACTTTTTTTTATTATATTTTGCGTCAATGTTATTACATTTTGCGTTAGTATTACATTTTGCGGCGATTATTATTACATTTTGCGTTAATATTACATTTTGTGGCGATTATTACATTTTGTGGCGTAACAAGCTATTCTCCTTCCCTGGCACTTTGATGTTCTACCGACAGGTCAAGTTTCCACATTGTACTTAAAAGGCCAGAAATTGAAGTAGGAGAAATTTTACGCAGGTTAGGTGTACCTTGACTTATAAAACTGTACTTACGTAATGCAACTATCAATGTTAGTCCCGAGGGGGGATGGGGGGATACGGGATAGGGTGAGGACTTTGATCCGAAACACACATTTTGTGTCAAACCTCCCCACCCTTGAGGTAAAGTTTCGAGTTCAAAGTTCCCTATTGTAGGGATTTAGATCCAAGAGGTTGACCTGTTAAATGCTTAAACAATACAAGTCATACAAACACTCCAGGTTTTAAAATCTCAGTTTTTCCTTTTAACAACGGAAATGGAGGAACACGGAAAGAAACCTATGGTTTATAATAACAAAATACTGGGCAAATTTCATTACCTTTCGTGCCTCACAGGGCCTTCTGAGTATTTTCATGATAGCAACTCCCTTGTACCCAGGCTCTGCTCTGTCGGTTTTCAAGAAGGCAGCATCCCAGCGTTTAACATGGGAAAGTCCAAGCTCTGATGATTATTTCCTCAGTTTTCAAGTTTGATCAAACTTCCCTACCCAAGGGCCAACATTCTCTTCAAAGTTTGTCAAAATAACCCACCCAGGGCAGGAAATGTCGATCAAAGCCCCCACCCCATCCCGTATCCCCCCTTCGGAACTAACATTGACCGATGCATAGGGTGGATGGGGAGTAAGAAAAAAATAGGGAATATTTCTACCAAATTCCCCCTTTCGCTACCCCTAAGACTTCTCGCCTGTTACGCAGGTAAGGGTACCTTGACTTACTGTACTTACGTATAATATATCAGTCAATTCCAAAAGCGCCCATCCCCCCCCCACCCCGGGCATACCCCGAGTGTTTGATCCGAAATTTGTCCCGCACGGTGGGTCATTTGAGTTTCGGCTAAACATTGGGCGGCGGTCGCCAGCTAAAGGGTTTCGCGAAGGTTTCGCGCGCAAATATTCATTCATTCGCCACGGGAGCCGCTTCGCTCCCTTCACCTCAAGACTCCGCGTAGGTTTTGCGTTGTTTACTAAATATACAGTTGATATGCCTTTATTCAAAGTTTGGAGTGCCGACAAAAGAGATCAGAAAAGAGATTTGGCACACAATTTTTGGAATTTGGTTGGAAAAAGGTAAGCGATTTGAGATTAAAATATTCATTATGAGCGGGGAGCGTGCCAAAATTCTTCATGCAACGAGTGATTTGCTTTAGATTTACACTTGATTTGCTCTTTTTGAGGCCCTGACAGTGGGGCATTTGACCGTCTAAACTGGAAACACAGCGGGGCATTTGATCAAAATTTTTCAAAAAAGTCAAATGCCCGGGTGTTCGCCCCGGGGAGGGGGGGGGGGATGGGCACTTTTGGAATTGACTGATACATAAAGGTGGATGGGGAGTAATAAAAACGTGGGGAATTTTCCCCCCACATTCCCCCTTTCCCTACCCCTCTCATGTCTCACCTGTTAGACAGGTTAGGTGTTTCGTTACTTAGGCCCCGTTTATATGGAGAAAAGTTGTCCCGGGTAGAAGGGTCACCCGCCTACCCGAGCTACTCTAGGCAGGCCAAAGTTTCCTACATTTTCTTACAAAACTTGGCGAACCGTTTACATGAGAAACAAAAAGTCGGCTCGGCTACAAGGGTGACCCTCCTAGCAGGGTCACCCTCCTAGCCGAGCCAACTTTTCTCCATATAAACACTTTGGCTCGCCTAGCCGGGTCAACTCGGTCAAGGTGAGACAATCAGAGCATGCGCGAGTGCTGCTGGTTCGGGCAAAAGGGTCAAATTTTTCTCATATAAACGCTCGCTAAAGTTGACTCGGCTGGGAGGGTGACCCTCTTGCCCGGGACAACTTTTCTCCATATAAACGGGGCCTTACTGTAGTTAAGTAAGGTAGGTGGGGAGTATGCACAAACCATAGGGAATAGACTCCCCCACATTCTCGCTTTCCCTTCCTCTTTACATTCAACCGGCTCCCAGTTTTCTTGAATCTGAGCTGACAGAGCACTGTATAAACAGTAACTCATCCTGAATTCATGGGTTTACTTTTACCCTGTACAAACCTGAATGTTTGTGGAGGAGTTCTTTTCCCTAAAGCTAAGGTAGGGTTCGCAAATGTAATGATCTATCACAGCAAACCACAGTCTAAACTATGTACACCCACACACAGGGGCTCACGCACACATGGTGTCCATAGTGGGGAGTAAAGCGAGGTTTCCTTACTACAAATTTGGCCTGTGCAATGCCTTGTAGGGGCGTTAAGGTGACATCTGCAATCACAGGGAGCAGAGGAGTCCTATTTGACCGTATTTCCAGATAAATTCATAATATAGTTGCATTGCTGCGCGAATCGATCTTGTTGATTTGAATCACCGTACGTGATCAAACTACATATACACGCGTTTTATGCTACTGTTGAAAGCCCATCTGAGACAATGGTAATTACTGTATGCGGCTTTCGTCTTGCGTCAACCGTAAGTATTGTCAGATAAGCGAACTGCACTGGTTCCGTACCAACAATCTCTGTTTTCCCCTCTTTTACCTTTGATAGAGCAACAAAGTCACAACAAACTCAACATTTTTATTCGCAATTTTTTTCAATTGGTGACCCAGCAATAACCAAACAATGCTATTCTAAACACCGTCTTGCAAATATTAGGAGAGAAATTTTACATCTTGTTCATGTTAAGGTTTATTTAAAAAACGGCTTCAACATTTGCCTGGATATTGGTTTAACATATACTGTTATCCGAAATCTGGTAAATCTCACTTAAAAATTTTGGTGGAACAAAAGGAACTGAAACATGTTACGTTATTAGCTATTGAAACAAACTGTAGAAGAAAGTCCTGAAACCTTTTGTTAGACTTTCACTCTCCCTATACGGTGGCACACGCTCCCAATTCTTCTCCTGCATTTGCATATTACCCTCTCCAGTTGCAAGCTTGCTGCGCGGGCCCTGATTAGCCAAAACAACGTCATCACTTTCAGGAGTGGGGATGGATATTCTCTACAGACGCACAGCAACCAGTACAAACGAGTGGGTTTTTAAAGGTTTATGAGGTATTTTATACCTTTGAGGTGATACAGCGTACATGTATAGAGTTTCCAATAGTAAGGGCCTTTTTATATGAGGTTTCCCAGCCCGGTTAGGCGGGCTGGCTCGGCTCATACTTTATTTCTTCACAGTTTGGCTGTGTTTATATGAGAAGGCGGGCTGGACCGCCTGCCGAGATCTCGCTTTCGTGGCGGGCCAGCCCGTCTTCTCATATAAACACAACGAAAATTTTGTGAAGAAATAAGTTATGAGTAGAGCCAGCCCGCCTAACCGGGCTGGAAAACCTCATATAAACAGGCCCTAAGACATTCTGCCAGGCACGTAAACAGATTCTTGGTGCGCAACTAAAACTATTACGCATCGTTTGTTCCTTCGTTTGTGCGTAACGTTTCCTGCAAAACGGAAAGCCTGGTGAATAAATATCATAAAAGCCTGATAAATTCGAAATATAGGACATTTACGGCAGGCGAGATTTTCTCAAAGGTTGTACACAGTTGAGAGACCTCACCAAATCTATATTACCCAACCATGGAAGAACCCTCATTTCCAATGGGGTGCGACATTTAACGTCTTTTTCATACAAGGATTCTTTTCGCATCTCCCAGAATGCTCATCTCGATGTAGTTTGTAATTTGCCTAAACGCACGCGGAATGACAAATTATACTAGCGAAGCATTGCATTGGTTTCTTAGAGCTTGGAAATAATTTGCCTTCATGGTACTTCGACGGATGTTCTGCCAGGTAAAGTGTTAACAGCGTACTTACTAAAAGGCCAGGGTTGAAATCAGACGAGATAGGGAATAATACTCCCACTACTCTCTTTCCCTCCAAGTTCCCGACTGTTGAACAGGTTAAGAGTACCTTTACTTACTGTACTTGCCTAAGATGGGTGGGGAGTGAGAAAAACATAGCGAATATTCCTCCCTCATTCCCCCTTACCCTACCCCTCCCGTGTCTCACCTGTTACACAGGTTAGGTGTTTCATTACTTAGTGAACTTACCTAATGTGGGTGGGGAGTAAGAAAAACGCAGGGAATATTCCTCCCACTTTCCCCCTTTCCCTTTGGGTCCTTTGGGTCAATTTCTGCTGGGTATGTGCCGCTGGCCTCTCAGAACCCCTTCCCCGTTATAGTCTATTCTGTGGCCGATTATAGACCCCATTTTAGTCCCTTTTGGGCAAATGTAATTTTCGTGATCCCAACTTAGTAACTTTCTGTTTATGCATCTACCTTATTTAAAATGAATTAACACATTTGTTAAAGTGAATGTAGCACACTACTTTTCACCTACAGTGCACATATTCTTGTACATTTCCCCCCTCCCCCCTCAAAAAAAAAAAAAACCTCCCGAAAATGTGTGACCCGATTCTAGTAACTCTATTGAAAATGCAACGCCATTATAGTGAATCCAGTCGTGAAAATGCGACTCCATCCAGCGGCACATCCCCATTAGCCTATTACTGGGAAGTGCCCCACCCGCGAGGATCTCTCATCCATTCAGATTTTTTATCAGTAAGCAACAGTCTAAACTTTGTAGACCTACTCACAGTGGCTCACCCATAGGACACAGAAACACATGGTGGCCATAGTGGGGAGTAAAGCGAGGTTTCCTTCACGCAGATTTGAAGTGTTCAATGGCTTGTACAGGAGTTGAAGTGACAACCGCAGTATGGAGAGGATCCCTTTAGAAATGGAACCCAGCATATCACCAACCTCTATAAAGTCCACAAGGACAAGAAAAGGGGCAGGTTTCCATTCTTCAATCGTGGACAAAATTAGTTGAGACACTCCCCTCAAAAAACCTTGTTAGTTAAACACGTGAGTTTTCCAATCTCCAGTTCTCACATTTCGACCCCCTCCCGGACGGAGCGTAATTCACGATTGAAAAGGGGAACATGGGGACTTGGCTGTGGACAAAAAGAGGTTTTTTTTCAATTATGGAGGGACGCTGATAGCAAGCGATTATTTTGCTCAAATGTGGCAACACTTTTGCCCATGATTGTTGCTATAAATGCCCTTTGTAATCCGCGTTGAGAAACAAACCACATACACTAATAATCAAACGCAATTCCCTTGGACTTTGCAAGCAACAGCAGGGCACCGTTCACCGGAGGCACAGTTCACCTGACAGAATTGCGCCGGTCTCCGTAAATCTCAAAATGTATTGCTTAGCCACAATAAATGCTGCTCCCAACCAACGACGACGACAACAACAACAACATTTATTTACAAGCAACAAAGTGTTTCCAATTTCTCGTTAGTACTACGCTTCCCAGTTGAGCGCGACACCACGCAAGTTTCCACACAAAGTTTTGGCGTCAAAACTTTGACGTTTCCGATGGCAACGAGAATGTATCCATAGAAACAAAGCAACATTCCGGCATTCATTCTGGACAAACTGTCGCGTTTTTTAATTACGTTAGAGCGTGAACATGTCAAGTTCTAAATTAATTAAAAAATGTGACAGTTTGTCCAGAATGAATGCCAGAATGTTGCTTTGTTTCTATGGATACATTCTCGTTGCCATCGGAAACGTCAAAGTTTTGACGCCAAAACTTTGTGTGTTGTGAAACTTGTGGTGTCGCGCTCAACTGGGAAGCATAGTAAGTATAGCAGCTTAATCGAGGCGGGTGGAAAGTGACACAAATATTTCTTTAATTTGAGAGTTGGTTTATTAGCTAAGACCTTGCTTAGTTCAAAACTGACAGTCTGTTCAAGGTTATGGAGACTCTTATTTACATAAATAAAGACAGTACCTTTCTGTAAACAAATCGGAGGAAAAGTATTGTGAAGAGTTTACAATGCCATTCACATACAGTAAAATTAAGACGGGGCTCAATATAGAGCCCTGTGGGGCACCACACAAGGTTGTTGCACGATGAGAGATATAATTTTTCATTTCAGGTTCTTTGTCTTCTGTGTATTAGATAAGAACGGGCCAGTCATTGACAATAGCTCTGATACTACTCTATTCGGTGTGAAGATGTCAAGTTAATTGCAATGCGCTACTCTCTTGACCTTTTCCAAAAGGTGCCATGTATATGTTTTGTTCAATTTTATCCTTAGTTCAATTTTTATTTTGTTTTTGTGTATGATAATGAAGAATTATGAGCACAAAACAAAAGAAAATCTAAACTGAACCAAGGACAAAATTGAACTACAACTATAACTATATATATATATATATATATATATATATATATATATATATATATATATATATATATATATATATATATATAGGGGGGGTTTGCTACAATGTTGCCCCATAGTGCTTAACCGTGAGTAGTGCCAGAAAAGTGAAATGCACTGGTTTTGTACCCAACAAATCTTTGTTTCCCTTTCTTTAACTTTTCATAGGCAGCAAATTCCACAATAAACTCAACATTTCTTATTCGCAATTTTTTCACTGGTCACCAAACAAGAACCAAACAATATTATTCTAAACACCGACTTGCAAATATCAGGGAAAAATTCTCATCTTGTCCATATCAAGGTTTATTTAAAAAATGGCTTCAATATTTGCCTGGAAATTCTTTAAGATATGTAGTCAAGTCCAAAATTTGCCTTCCATGCATGCTATGGTTCCTGAGAATGACAGGTTAAGTTCATAAAGGAAACAAGTACACTGTATCACAGAAAATAGAAAAAGATTTGCAGATATCTTGAAATCCATTAAGTAATTTCACAGGAAAGAATTCAAAAGATACACGCATTATCAACAAGTTGCTGGTGTCAAACTCTGTTTGTGCCAGGAAGAAGGTACCTAATGCACATTTCAGTTAAGAAAAATTCAAATAAACTCATAGAGGACAACTCTTGTGCCCTCAGACTCTGTCAACACAATTGCAAACATGACAATGGTAATCATAAATACCTGGTTCTAATTATAGGTGCTGTACAATGTCTCAAATTTGCACAGTATCACCATGGGAGACTCTTTTCTTTCACATAACAATTTAAAAGATCATAATAATATTGTAATCATAAATGCCTGATTCTAATTATAGGACGGTGGTGCTGTGCAATGTCTTCTAATTACATGTTATCAACATGAGACTCTTTTCTTTCACATATCTTTTCTTCTTTCCTCTACTTTTTTCATATTATTTTTAGTTTAATAAATTGTTTCTCCATGTTCAACATTTATCCACACCCCTTTACTACTAACTACTTCTCATATGATTGTCATAGTGTTCAAGAAGTAGCGACTCACTGGGAAGCTCTTCTTGGCAAATCCAACAGGATAAATCCTGAAGAGAGTGAGACAGTTCATGCCTCCTCAAATCTCTAACTCGCCTAAAACTTTTGTCACAGGTTTTGCATTTGCAAGGCTTTCCTCCGGTGTGTAACCTCTCATGGGATTTCAAATTTGATGGTTGCCTAAAACACTTGTGACACGTTTTGCATTTGTAAGGCTTTTCTCCAGTGTGGCTTCTCATATGAGTCCTTAAGTCTCCTGACTGAGTAAAACACTTGTGACACGTTTTGCATTTGTAAGGCTTTTCTCCAGTGTGGCTTCTCATATGAGTCCTTAAGTCTCCTGACTGAGTAAAACACTTGTCACAGGTTTTGCATTTGTAAGGCTTTTCTCCAGTGTGGCTTCTCGTATGAATGCTTAAGTTTCCTGACTGAGTAAAACACTTGTCACAGGTTTTGCATTTGTAAGGCTTTTCTCCTGTGTGGCTTCTCATATGAATCCTTAAGTATCCTGATGTGGTAAAACACTTGTCACAGGTTTTGCATTTGTAAGGCTTTTCTCCAGTGTGGCTTCTAATATGAATCCTTAACTCTCCTGATGTGGTAAAACACTTGTCACAGGTTTTGCATTTGTAAGGCTTTTCTCCAGTGTGGCTTCTAATATGAATCCTTAAGTTTCCTGATGTGGTAAAACACTTGTCACAGGTTTTGCATTTGTAAGGCTTTTCTCCAGTGTGGCTTCTCATATGAATCCTTAAGTCTCCTGACTGAGTAAAACACTTGTCACAGGTTTTGCATTTGTAAGGCTTTTCTCCAGTGTGGCTTCTCATATGAGTCCTTAAGTCTCCTGACTGAGTAAAAAACTTGTCACAGGTTTTGCAATTGTAAGGCTTTTCTCCAGTGTGGCTTCTAATATGAATCCTTAACTCTCCTGATGTGGTAAAACACTTGTCACAGGTTTTGCATTTGTAAGGCTTTTCTCCAGTGTGGCTTCTCATGTGAATTTTTAATGTTCCTGGTGTGGTAAAACACTTGTAATAAGTTTTGCATTAATAAGGCTTTTGTCCAGTGTGGGATCCCATATGAATCCTTAAGTTTCCTGACTTGGTAAAACACTTGTCACAGGTTTTGCATTTGTAAGGTGGTTCTCCAGTGTGGCTTCTCGTATGAGTCATTTTAGATTTCTAAAGGTTTTCTCTGTAATGCCATCTCTTGGTATCCCTCAGATTTCCTGGTTGGCAAAACACTTGTTAAATGTTTTGAATTTGCGAGGCCTCCATCAGTCTGGCACCTGATATGCAGCTGAAGCTGTGGTCCTGTAAAGATATTGTGACAGATTCTACAGATGTGCAGATTTTGCTAATAATCCATATTTCCTGTCTCTTCAGTCAAGGTGGCTAACACCAGTTTCCAGGGCTTTTCAGTTCTTGTACTTTTAATGGATCATTATTACTAATCTCTATAGCTTGTTACTTTTATATAAGTATCAAACAAATGCCCAATTATCAGTGAATAAGTGATGAAAAAATTTTTCACTTAATATGTTACCATACTGACACCATAACCTGTGAGAGAAACCCCTTATTTTAGCATTAAGTGACAATAACTTGACATGCTTGTGACTTTTTGACAATAAAATGTGGGGGCCACCAAGCTTGTTTTTCAGCTATGGTCACTTAAGGCTAAAATATGGGGTGTGTCTGACAGGTTATAGTATTGCTATGGTGAGCTATACACCAAATTCATAAAGATGGCCGGCACACGGTATTGAGACTGGGGCGGGTTTAGGCAACACACAGTCGAGGCATTTTAGGACAGACGTGACAAGAAAGATGGAATCTATTTTTTTTATCCGAAGACAATATCCCTGGCTCCTTGTTTGAAGGACGCAAAGCATCTGAGCTTAAGAATGACGAGTTGCGATTTTGGTTGAAATGTCGCAGTGACGATGGAAAAGGTTTACGGACGAAAGCACAACTTGTTAAGCAGTAATCCTTCTTCTTTATAATTCTCGTTCGATAAGTTAACAGTGTATATTCTAAACTCGCTGTCCCTTCTTAAATTTTTAGTGTTGAGGAATACGTTTCCAGGGGAGACATCTAAATTTAGTTGATCCAGACCCAGACAAACTAAATACAAAAAGAAAGCTCGCCAAAGAGATGGGAGTTGCTATGGTGCAAAGACGCCCGGCAAATGACACGGCTCCTTTACAGGTGACATATCCTCAAACTGGCTGGACAACATTGCTGGAAAAAATGCCTTTCTTTACAAGAGCAGAAATAAAAAAGCACATAAAAGACAGCGGGAAACGAATGGGCAGTGATGACCACCACTCCGTGCCAACAAGCTGGCGGAAAGGAAAAACATTTCTAGAGGACGAATACATGTACCTCAAAAACATTGAATCTGCAAGTGATGAAGTACATTTTTATTTTCGTTGTTAATGTTACCACTTATTCAGGAAGAATGACGAGCCTCATTCGTTGAAACTCGCATTATGCATTGTATCAGGAAGTGTTATTAATTCTGTGTGCTCATGCGTTGCTGGAAAGTCTGGGTATTGCAATCATTCACTAGCCCTTATGCTGAAACTCTGTAAGTTTTCACTCTATGAATCCAAAACGACTCGCGACCTAAGCAGTGATGGTGATGAAAATGCACAAGTTGCTTGTTCATCAAAGCTTCAAACATGGCATAAGAGGGGAAGAGGTGACACAATTGTTCCTCGACCAGCTATGGACATCATTGTAAAAAAAACAAAGTTGGATGACAGTGAAAATGAAGGAGGTGTGAAATGCCTTCTGTATGAGGCCAGAAACAATGTTCAGGTGGATCAAAATGAAGAGAAGCTGTTTAAAGAGGCTATTAAGGAAATCAACCCAAAGATGGGCCTTGCCCAAATTTCAAGTGGCCAAGAAATATTGATTCACACTAAATATGGCAAGAGCCCTGTTGCTTCACTTTCTTCTTATCAGCTGGCTCACACCAAATCCAACTTGGAAGTTACTATGAACATCAGTACTGTAGCAAGAAATGATTCTGACGGCGCTAACCATTTACTTGTATATCCAAGATTTCCATTAACTACGTTTGGAGAATGCCAAGCACATGATTTAGATGATCAACAGGAAGAGCTTGTGAAGAATTTGCAAGTCTCTGAAGATGAAATAAATACTATCAAGAAAGATTCAAGAGGCCAATCAAACTGTGAACTATGGAAGACACAGAGGAAATACAGATTTTTTTCAAATTTTTATACCATTTCTCACAGAAAACGAAATCATGACACTCTTGCAAAGACACAAATGTACCCAAAGGATTTCAGATCAGTCCACACTTCCCATGGGATAAAATATGAACCAGCTGCCATTCATGAGTACATGCACTATATGGCCAGTAAAGGGACACCAGTACAGGTTTATAAGTGTGGACTTGTTGTTTACCAGAAGGAACCTGTACTGGCCTGCACACCAGATGGAAAAGTGATAGATGAAGGGTGCACAGAACCGTTTGGTATTCTTGAAGTGAAATGCCCACACACAAAGTTCTTGGTATCACCAAAAGATGCATGTTCAGATCCAAATTTTTGCTGTGAATTTATTGATGGACAGTGCAAGCTTAAAACTAATCATGCTTATGAAACTAGTTACTAGATATTATTTCAGTCATTTTATTGAATATGCTGCAAAGGATTTTGGTGAAAACTGTTGAGTCTTGGTGATTTCATCACATTTACTAGGATTAAAAAATCCTAGTTCTTTGCTAGTAAAAAGATATACTAAAGACACTGCTCGTTTTAACATTATTTTCACAACATTTTTGTAAACAAAACAAAAAAATACTATTTCCCTGATGCAACAGTTGAAGTAAGAAATACAGGCATGTTCATGTGCCCTGAGATATTAGTCAAGCTATGATGTGTGTTACTCTGATATGATTGGGTCTTGAACATTACATAAAAATCTGCAAACTGCCCATAGCTGGTTGACAACACCAAGTAGAGAAATTCTGTCCCAAATGTGAAAATTCTTAATTTTATTTATTGCTCTTTCGACGTGTATTCGTAAGCCCGCAATTTGTTGTGTAGCGACCACATCTTCCGGTGACATTTGTGCAGCTTGTCCTAGAAATGGTGGAATGTTAAGAGAAACACCAAGCGGTAACAGATCTGCAATAGTGAACCCTTTATCTGCCATGACGCTGTCATTTTCATCAAAGGACAAATCAAGGATACCAGACCTTTCAACTACTGCCCTGTCTGAAATGTTTCCTGTATATAACTGGCTGATGAATGTTATTGCACCAGAAGGAGAAATACCTACAAGACCTTTCAGCGTTGTGTGATTCTTATACAAACTGCTAGGCATCTGGCATTTTACCTCCGTGCAGTCTATAATGACTCTGGTGGTCGGAAATTTGTTTTTGAAATCTTCAGGCATTGAACAATCGACTTCCGCTCTTGTCGGCCATATGTTAATTGTCCCAAAACACAGAAACATAAAATTTATCCAGGAAATGAAAGTTCTGCTTATTGTAGACAGTGAAACTCCAAACAGAAACGATAGGTGTTTTTCAGGAAGAGCTTGCCTGAGGCGACACATGGCCATAAAAAACTCCTCTTTTGGATTTAGTGCTCTTGGTCTTCCACGCTTACTTTGTGTTTGTTGAAGACTTTGGTAGTGAGTCGCTTTTACGCTGTGATCTTCCGAACGCCAAAAACAAATATTCTCGCCTTGTTCCCCAGGTTTCAAGAAATTAAATGTTGCTTCGAACACTTTGATGTTTGGAAAACCAGTATAGAAATTAAGAAATGGAGTGATCCTCAGAAAGATTACCTAAACAGAAGACGCATTTCTTTAGCTTTGAACATTCGTCATTCAGACTAGCAATCTGTTCCCGCAGATTGGCAATTTATCTCAAAGTCCTCTGTTTCTCTTGTTTCAAAACCTCATTTTCCTTATGTAACTCTTGATTTTCCATTTGCACTTTTTGTATCCTAACATTTGGCGGATGGTCATCGGCTGATGGTTGGCAAATTTGAGAATCTCCACAGCAGCTTGTGATAGTCGGTTCTAAAACTTTGTGTGACTGCTTTTCATCTGAAGACAAGGGAGACATTACTTGGTCGCTGCTAGTCAAGTCTTCCTGGATCAGTCGTCTTTTAGCAGGTCATTTAACAGGACTTGGAGTTGGCGGTGGTTGTTTTCTTGGGGAAGTGCACCAAGCAAATTTTGTTGGAAATGTTTCATTCTTATTTTTTAGCGACCATTTGCCACCTAATCCTTTCTTAATTTCACTCGTTTCGAAGTGCAAAGAGCAGACTTTAGTTGTATCTCTCACTTCAAAGTCTTTGCCTTCGTCTCTCTGTATTTTAGCAAGTTAGACATCTCTCAGCCTCCCTTTCGCAGGAAAACCAAAAAATCATGATACCTTTAGGCCATCTGGGCCGACCGTTCCTTTTTGATTGCACAAGGGAACACAACAACTTATATTAGAATTCGATTTCTTTGCATCGGAAGCCATATTTGATTCCAAGACTGTCCTAAAATGCCTCAACCTGGTGCCAAGTTCCAGGTTCGACCGCATGACGGCCATCTTTATGAATTCGGTGTATTAAGTGGAAAACATTTTCATAACTTGTTCAGCCATGACTGAGCATTTGTTTGATACCAGTACAAAGGTAAAAACAGAATAAAAATATTGGTAATAACGATCCATCTGAGTGAAAGTGCTGGAAACCAGTGTGAGCCTCCTACTACAGCTACTCTGGTGTCCAGACGTCTCCCTGTAAATGTCTGCGTGGTTACTAAGCAAACATTTGGTGCCACTCTTCTGTGCTTTACTTTTGTTCAAATTTCATCGTTTTCATTTCAACTGTGGGTTTTAACAATGAAGACAAACATTACCAGTCCCAAGAATTAAGGAAATCAATTGAAGATAACCTTGTGAAAGGTATCTTAAGAGTTATTTAAAGTCTTAACCCCTTCAATGTGAACGTTTTGCACGTCTTTTCTTGCCAACATTTTTGGTTTTGCAACAAAATAAACGGTCATACTTGATGAAAATTGGGAGTTTTGGTCAGTTTATGGAGTGATGAAGTCTACGTAATTGAGCATTTGGCAATGAGAATCATTCATTTCAACCACAGCAAGGGATTTGGGAAAGTTGTAGGTTTTCAAAGCACTAACGGTGTTTGTGATGTACTGAGTACGTCAATAAGGCACTTAAGGGGTTAAGGTCACTGCAAATGCATAGCATTAGATTTCAGCAAGTTTATCACAAACAGCTGGAAGAATTTCCAGGATACAGTATGTCAAAAGGTATTATGCCAATAAGGATACTCTGACTTGTACACAGGTGAAAACTAAATGGAATTTCTAATCAGTAGATTTTTCTGATTATAATCGATGATCCATCGGTAAAAAGTGAATCTGTTTATTTCCAATGATCAATTATGAAATTTCATCTGATTCCCAACACTACCACAGTTACATGACCTTACATGTATATATTCATGCATTCTACTACCTGAAAACTCGTTTATAAGAAATATTTCAACCAGAGAATGCTGTTTTAGCTTTTTCAGTATAAACAAGTTCAACTAACTGGACTGAACTGAAGAAGAGAACAAAGCATGAAGATCAAAGGGCACAAAAAGGAATTGTGGCCTGCCGTGGGCTCAAAGTAGGAATAAGGTTTACCTAAACATTTAGTTTCAGACTACAACCAATAGATTTTTATTTGCTGGATGCTAACTTATCTGCTCGAAAAAGTGAATCTATTCACCTCCGAGCAGCCGGCGCGCGAGATTTTACAATTTCCGACCGCTTTTTGGTGTATTGTCACACATATATAAAGCAATGTTTTGGTCCTCTAATTATTCAACTTGTGTGGTATATACTGACACAATCAGTGTCGGTGAAATTGGTGGATATTTACCGAGCCGAGAATGCCAGCTCTCCTGATATAAGGTAAGCTTATAATATTCCACAATGACAAGTTTATGTCAACGTTCGTGGTGTTAAGAACAAAACTCCAGGCTGGGTCGGTACAAAACGTGGACCCCCCTTCTGGACCCCCATCTTGACCCCTTCTGGACCCCCTTCTGGACCCCCTTCTGGACACCATTCTGGACCCCTCGATTTTTCTGTTGAAAAATAATAAAATGATATTTAACAGTCTTCGCTTTGGATTTCAACTTCGGCCGGTTCGTTGATAGTTACAGACAGTATTACAGTAATCGCGAACATTACCACAGCCAGTTGCCATTACCGTTCAGTTTTCAACTGGGTTTCGAAGAATGTGAACCGAGCTCAAAAACTATCTTTTTTTCTGTTTGGATTAGAATAAGCACTGCTAATTAATGTTATCACTGCAGCAAAAAGGTGAGCAATGTTTTCTTCCACTCTGGCAAAATATAGTCGAAAGCTTGCTCTGAAAATCCGCTGAATGATGATGGAATGAAATATGATCACTCTGGTTGCCTAGCACGTGACATAAATCTGCCACCGATAATAATTTTCACATTCTACGAAAGCCAGTTGAAAGCTGAACAGTAATTCGCATATTTAACGTTTATCTAACCTTTGCGAGAAAATTTTAAAGTATTTCGTAACAACAACAAAAGTCAGCAACGCAAATTCAGCGAAATTTAAAGCAAGTCTTTCTCGGGATGAAAATGGCAACTGGCTGTGGTAATGTTCGCGATTATTGTAATAGTGTCTGTAACTATCAACGAACCGGCCGAAGTTGAAATCCAAAGCGAAGACTATTAAATATCGTTTTATTATTTTTCAACAGAAAAATCGAGGGGTCCAGAAGGGGGTCCAGAAGGGGGTCCAGAAGGGGGGTCCACGTTTTGTACCGGCACCGGCACCATGAAAACAGGACTGATTACTCAAGAATTTTTGAAGGGCCATGTCGGTACTTAACAAAAATCCAGTAACAAATACCAAATAAGGACGTTATGCCCTTTTTGGGGGGAATCTTTTGGGGCTCGCAAAAAGAGGCTCGTGGCTCAAGGCTCGAGGCTCCGGCTCGCAGACTCGCAGAATAGCCTTCCCCTTTCAATGTGCAATAAGTTGACATGTGTATTCGCTATAGTTGGCAAATATCACGTTCTCTTTAGTTTACAATGGCAGCCACTAAAACTCTAAGGTATTGGCTCCTTATAAAACGTTTTTCTTACCTTTCAAGGTTGATTTCTCCGCGCGAATTTGAAGTCATACATTAGCCCCTTCCCGCTTTACTTCCGAGCCATCTTGAAAAATGTGCAGTCGTACCAGTCTTTGTCGGACTCGCAATTTAGTAGGTTCGCAATGCATACTTTATATGGAGCGTTATTAGCTCGGGTTGCAAATAACGTAACTCGATGTTTATTTCTTATGAGATCTTGTCTGCTCATACTGTGGTTCTTCAAAGTTTTTCACCAATTAGGGCTAGGGTGCAAGTTCTAGAAAAGGAATGAGAAGGGGCAAAGCGGGCGGGCGCGAGAAATTCAGGGGATAGGGGTAACTGTATTGAAGTGATGCGACATCAGTCAAACAGCGTCGTCGCTTTCAGGGGTGGGTATGAATATCATCTACAACCTCACAGATACCAGCGCAAATCGGTAGGTTTTCAAAGGTTTATGAGATTTATGCCAGTAAGGTGATATAGCATGCTTGTATAGAGCTTCTTCTAGTAAGACAGTCTGTCAGGCAGGTAAAGTGGTCTCGAGTAACAGCTTCTTGGTGCGCAAGGTGGTTATTGGATTGACTCAGATTAAATAAGAGGCGGAGTGGGGATATTAGCGCCAATTGCATCTGCACATCCTGTCATGATGGGCGCGTTCTTTTGAGACTACTATGTCGATTCCTAGTCCACATTAGGGATAAGAAAATAAGTGGAATAAGGTTTCCCAAACTGCAAGAACATGTATGGTAAAACCGGAGTAATCTTGGGGGGTAATCACTTGAAACTAGCGCAATGAAAAGTCTCGACGAAAAGTGTGAACGGAAGATAAAGATGTTGTAGAAACAACTCAGCGGCATAACTAGATTTTAAAAGTCCTACCACAGGCGGACCACTCTATGAGTGTGTTGACATGTGAAAACTACGGAAATACAAAGAAATACATGGCGGTTACGAATAAGACACTGAATAATATAATTTTGAACGCATCTTGGTCTAGAAATCTCAATAAAATTAAATAAAATGTTAATACACTGAGGAGTCCTGTTTTTTGCCTCCCCGGGCCGTTTAAAACGTTCGAAATGGACGAGGTCGGGGCTTCTCGGCGGCTAGTTGCATGCCTTGTAGCATTCTTCTGTCATAGAAACCCAACGGTCGAGAGCGATTCAGACGATTCAGTAAAAGAGCGTGTTCTTCCTTAAAAGAACCAACTGGCCCGCCGCCCTCGTCTCACATCGGAAGTGAAAACCACTGCTAGAGCCTGCCGACATGGAGTAAATGTTTTCCTGGAGCAAATAAACCAAAGTAAAGTTTATGACCCACTAACTTGAGCAGGCCTGACGGACTACTCAGTTGTCGTAGATAATATTAACCCGGCCACAACTGGAGAGTATCGGATTTCATGAGGTTCATATCTAGAAGTGCAAAATTACATCGAGCACCACTCTGCGTTGGAGCATCGTTTGTCTGTAATGTCTCAGCAAAGTGGAAAGCCTAGTAAATAAAACTGGAACCACAAAAGGCTGATGAGTTCGAAATATTAGGACATTTACGGCAGGTGAGACTTTCTAAAAAAGTTGTATACAGTTGAGAGTGCTCAACAAATCCTCATCACCCAGCTAAAATAGAATCAGCTTTTCCGATTGCAACATTTAACGTCGTTTTACTACAATGATTCTTTTCAGACCTCCCAGAGTATATTTATTTGGCGATAGTTTCCAGTTTGTGTCTTGCAGCGCGCGAAATAGGAAATTTTAGTAGGCACGCAATGTGTATTTTTAATAGCTTTGGCCATTTTGCTCCATGGTACTTTGATGTTCTGCCAACAGGAAACGTTTCAACAGTGCTCTTACTAAAAATGCCGGCGGCTGAAGTAGGAAAATACGCAACATTCCTCCCACTTTCCCCTTCGGTTAGTGCTCTTTGTAATACGCGGTGAGAAGGAAACCACATGCACTAATAATCCAACCGCAATTGGCTTCGACTATGGAAGCAAGCGGATCTGGAGAAATTTCAAGAAGGCAAACTTAAAATAAACCAAACAAACAACAGCAAGGCACTGTTCACCAGAGGACACAGTTCACTTGACAAAATTGCGGCCATCTCTATAGATGTGAACTTTTATTGCTTATATAGCCACAATAAACGCTACTATTAACCAGCGTCAAAGAGAACAACAAAAACAACACTTATTTACAAGCAAAAATTAAAAGTGTTTACAATTTCTCGTTAGCTTCCAACCGCAAGAATAGAATCGTAATGGAGGTGGGTGGAATGTGACACAAATCTAAAGTTTACATAGTTTACATACAGTAGTATTTGACGTAAAATTAAAATTACAGCCTGACTTTCGTATTTATATAAATTACACAGTGTTCAGAGGTGCTCAGAACTATATTAACTTAATTCATTAATAATCGCGATCATTTCAAGATAGTCATCTAATTTCGATAAGATTTCAAAAGGTTATCATGCAGCTTTTTCGGAAGCTAGCTAAGTTTCTTATATCTATACGGTAAAGAATTCCAGATTTTAGCTCCAACTCTTAAAAAGGATTTGGGCGTTATTCTTAGCGTTGAATGCTAAGTAAAGAAATCATCATTAAAAGAAAATCGTGTGGAGTGTGAGTGTACGTTAGAAATCTTAGTAAATGCACGTTTGAGATTTTGTAAGAACAGAAGTGTTAGCAACGTCCCACATGATATTTTAACGACGATCAAAACAAATAAAAGAGATAGCCGTGGTAGTATTCCTACAGTTCTATTAATCTGTAAACAGATAAGATCGATATGGCTTTTTTCCAAGAAAGGTCGTGGTCAATCAGAACACCAAGATACCTAACAAAATCTTTCTTTTCCAAGATATGACAGGGGAGTAGCGAGCCTATAGGCCCGTAAGCCCGGATCTACAAATTTTCAGCCTACCCATCCTATATATTATTGTGCCGTTGTGAGAGATAAACAATTTCCTGAAATTCTTCGCGAACGTAATAAGAGAAGGCAACGCAATTTATCTTAGGATAAAAACAATCGCAACCACTCTGTAAGGGTGAGATTACGATTTCGAAAGCAAGGGAAAACCCGCAGGCTATGAAAAGTGCTATCGACAATCGTACAGTGGTTACATATGACAAGACAGCGAAGCTCCTGGGCAGCCATGGCGTCAAATATTTCAAGAGCCTTCACAACTCTGCTTACCCTGCCAATCACCACAGCCACCGCAGAGAGGTCTTTTAGTGCGCTGAGAAGACTCACGACCTACTTGAGGTCAACAATGAAAGAGGATCGTCTTAGTGGACTTGCGCTAATGCATATTCATAAACATGATGTTTCTTTGAATGCTGAGGATATCCTTGACGATTTCGTAGCCGGTCGAAGCAGGAGGATGGAGCTCCTCTTTTAGGCTACCAAGTAGTTCTACTTTCTCAAATGGAGAAAAAGGTTGCCATTTTAACCCTTTGTACTCCCGATCTCTCCTTAGCAAAACGGCGACAGCCGAGCGGCAAATGGCATGACTGGTTCTATTAATGTATCTAAAAGCGGCGAGAGGCGGATCAAGGGGTAGGGTTGGGGCGTTGCAACCCTTCTGGGAATAGTTTTTTTCTTTCTCAAATTTGTGTGCGTAGTAAAGGGGAGTTCTCATTCACTTAAGGCAAATAAAACGGTCAATTTCCATTTCACGACAAACAAAATGACCGTTTCTTGCTTAGGGAATACTGGATTATGAAAATTTTGGTTCTCTGGTTCAAAAGTATGGTAAAATTCAGGGTATATATCTTGACTTCACAAACACTTTTCGAGTCCGAGGAATGCATGAAATGACGTTTTAGAGGTTTCAGTAAAAGAAAATTTCCGGGTGAGCATGCCCCCGGACCCCGCTAGAGGCTCGCGACTTCGGCGCTCGATACAAGCCTTCGTCGTGATAACGACTCTCGCGTTAAAAACAGGCCTACAACTATTCAAAAATCTCGCTACGCCCCCTGATATGTATTGCATCTGAAGCTGGATTATAAGCTTTGATGATAGGATTATAAGAAAAAAATCATGTAGTTTGATTCTCGAAATTGAGGGTTAAAGCCAGTCACAGACCGCTTACTTAGTTCAGAACTGACAGTCTGTTCAAGGTCATGGAGACTCTTATTTGCATAAATAATGCAAGTATCACCAGTAAACAAATAAGAGGAAAAGTATTGTGAAGAGTTTACAATGTCATTCACATACAGTAAAAATAAGAGGGGCCCCAATACAGAGCCCTGTGGGACACCACACGAAGCTGTTGCACTATGAGAGATATAATTACCATTTGGGGTTCTCTGTCTTCTGTAAATTAGATAAGAACGGGACCAATCATTGACAATACCTCTGATACCGGATAAACCAACAAGGCAACTTAATTACAACGCGCCAGTGCATGGATCTTTTCCAACAGATACCTACTATGTATACGCCCACAGGAACCCTGAACTTATATTACGGCTAACAAGAGCCCTAATTTGATGCCTACTATGTATACGCCCACAGGGTCCCTGAACTTATATTACGGCTAACAAGAGCCATAATTTACTTGTAAACGTTTCCTGAAAGGGTGGCTAAGACTGAAAATATGTAAATTTCTCAAAATAGCTGGATATTGCTGTGGAGTTCTGTTTTAGAGGGAGATAAGGAAGTTTCTTAACATGGAAACTACGAAATCCCTGGTACATGCTTTCATTACATCAAAGGTCGACTACTGCAACTCGTTGCTTTATGGTGTTCCTAAACATTTATTACTACGGCTTCAACGAGTATTAAGCTGCGCTGCGAGAATAGTGTTTAAATCCAACAAATACGATCACATAACACCTCTCCTCAAGGAACTTCATTGGCTACCTATTGAACAGCGGATTAAATTTAAAATCTTCTAATTACATTTAAAGCACTTAACAAGCAAGCTCCAAGTTATATAACTGGCCTTCTTATACCCTATAACCTTCAAGATCACTGCGCTCTTCTACCAAAAATCTTTTCACGAAACCTGTGTTCAATCTTAAGTCATATGGTGGCCGGTCTTTTGCGTTGGCTTCAACAGTACTTTGGAATGATCTTCCACAGTCAATAAAAGATTCGCAATCGGTGGAAAATTTTAAACAGAAACTTAAGAGACATTTATTTTTACAGGCTCATGGCGGACAATGATTTTTATCGAGTAGTACTAGTAGGTAATGGTAATAATGATGGGAATTTAATATATATATATTTTTAACGATTATATTGTATATGGTAATTTTAATTTGTCACTTGTAAAGCGTTTTTGGACCATAGGGAAAAGACGCTATATAAATGTACGATGGCCCAGGAGGGTCACAGTCCAGTTTTATTTTTTGGCAGTCCAATTTTATTTTTTGACAGTTCAGTTCTATTTTTTGACAGTCCAGTTTTATTTTTTCACAGTTCAGTTTTAATTTTTCACAGTCTACTTTTGTTTCTCACAGTTCAGTTTTAGTTTTCACTCCCCAGTTTTAGTTTTCACTCCCCAGTTTTAGTTTTCACTCCTCAGTTTTAGTTTTCACTCCTCAGTTTTAGTTTTCACTCCTCAGTTTTAGTTTTCACTCCCCAGTTTTAGTTTTCACTCCCCAGTTTTAGTTTTCACTCCCAGTTTTAGTTTTCACTCCTCAGTTTTAGTTTTCACTCCTCAGTTTTAGTTTTCACTCCTCAGTTTTAGTTTTCACTCCCAGTTTTAGTTTTCACTCCTCAGTTTTAGTTTTCACTCCCCAGTTTTAGTTTTCACTCCTCAGTTTTAGTTTTCACTCCTCAGTTTTAGTTTTCACTCCCCAGTTTTGGTTTTTAGTTTTCACTCCCCAGTTTTAGTTTTCACTCCTCAGTTTTAGTTTTTGAGTGGTTACCAGATCTCCCTCGATTGTGTTGCACGTCTCTTGTTGGCGGCCATTATGGATGCGGTCATAATAGCGACCGTGAGAGAGGAATTGAGACGCTGCAGTCCTTCTGCCAACCAAGGTAATAATGTGAGAGAGGAATTAAGGCGCTGCAGTCCCTCTGCCAACCAAGATAATAGTGCCCAAAGTGAAGAAGGATCGATGGCGGCGAGATCGACACCGAGTACATTTTCATCGCGAACGGCCAACCGGCTATCTGGTCTTCTGAACCGAATAAGGCACGGCAGTAGTGGCAAAAGCAGTTCAAACAAGAAGCGAAAAATTGAGAAGGAGCATAGAATACAAGTAAGATGGATGCATTATGACCAAATTAAGAAAAAATTTCCCCCTGTTCGACAAAAGAATGGTGGTGGGAATCGCTTTATAACATATACCAATGCAGACCCACTGAAGATGGAAGACCTTGTGGAGAGGGCTTGCGCGTTGTTCTTCCCCGGTGGAAAGAATAATTTTGCTGGTCACATAGAAGAAATGAACAAGTGGATCTGTGATGCAACTGGAGTGGCAATTTTCGATTTTCCTGACGAAGGAACTATGGAAGACTACCTGAAGAGTAATGGATTGTATCCTTCCTCCACGTATTTTTACCTACGAACCCAACCAAGACATCTTATGGGTGACGAATTTGAGGACAGCGACCACTTTGAGGCCACCAACACAGAGAACAAGTTACTCACTGAAGGATGTTCTGTCACAGTATCAGTTAAAGCATCTGCTAGTAAATCAGATGGCAGGGAAGTGTGCAATGTATGTAGTTGTTCCTTTGAGAAAGGGCAAAGCTGTCTCCGTTGTGAGCAGAACCACGAATATCAGGAAAGTCTATTGGCCGATTCAATAACTGCACAGTCTGAAGTGTTTCAGCCCGAAAACTTGCATGAAAACGATCAGTTGACTTCCTTAATATCTCCAATGTCTGCACGTGAAATAAGAGAGCTTCGATTGGCCCATTTTCAACCAGAAACCACCTGTTATCCACCTGTGCAAGTACCACCTGGAAGTCAAGATAATCATGATCACAGGGTTGTTCCACCAAGTGAGCTGGATGAAGTGTCCCCTACCTCTGCTGAAGGATCTTGTGCAGTACTTGAAGAGGGACATGTCCATTTACCTACAGTGGGTATGCCAAGAGAACCAGCAGAATTTGTAATTTCAGAAAATGATGAAAGTACAGAGGAGATAGTTTCACTAACAGTTCACCGCTCATGTATTCTTAAAGATATGATTGAGCATTTCAAAGATGAGAAAACCATGCAATCTGAGTTAGTGTTTACAATTATTAATGAGAGGGGACAAAATGAAGAGGGTGTGGGTATTGGAGTTACAAGAGAGGTTTTCTCTTTATTTTGGAACGAGTTTGCAAATAGTATGACAATAGGGGAAAGAGAAAGAGTGCCTTTTGTGAGGCATGATCATTTTATTAAGGAGTGGGGAGCAGTTGGTAGAATTTTAGTGAAAGGGTTCCAATCAGTTTCCTATTTCCCTTTGTTTTTATCAAAGGCTTTCATGTGCTACTGCCTGTTTGATGGAGCAGTTCCTGAAGGCATTGTTTTTGAGTCTTTCATGAAGTTTTTGTCTCCTGTCGAAGAAGAGTTGGTTGCAGATTATCTTGGAAAAGCTGAATTTCCAGATGAAAATGATGAGTTGTTTGATTTCCTTGAGAGATTCAATTGTAGGTCACTGGTCAGCCCAGAGAATCTGAAGAAAGTGCTTGTAGAGATTGCCAATCAAGAACTGATACAGAAACCTCATGTCATGATTGCCACCTGGCAGCCTATTGTTCAACGGCTGAAACAGTATCCACAGTTTCAGACCATTGCAGGTATTCAAGGTTTCTATGATACAATTAATCCAACAAACAAGAAAGTTCTTAATTCACTTGAAGCACAGCCAAACACTGAAGCAGAACGCGATGCACTAAAATTTCTGCAGAGATACATACGAGGACTGGACAATGCAAAGCTAATCCGGTTCTTAAGGTTCACAACAGCTTCTGATGTCTTAACTGGCAACAAGATTGAAATCTCGTTTACTAGACTGGAGGGTGCTAGTTCCAGACCTATAGCTCACACATGTGGGCCACTCCTGGAACTACCTTCCACTTATTCCAATTTCGTGGAATTAAGAGAACAGTTCCAAAATATTTTGGAGAAAGGGAGCTGGGAAATGGACATTATGTGACTCTTCAAGCCCCAGTGTGATCATGCAAATTCACACCCTTGACTACATGTAGAATCCAAACATTTCATACATGCATGTATAATTTTAGTTGGAAGAAGGAAAATATCTGAATGAATTTCATACCATCAAAATTGTAATTTTCTTCCCTGATTTGTACCTAGTTGTGTTAATTTTGATTATGGTAGGAATTATGGGTTGTTGTTGGTGACCAAATGACCTGATACATGTATTGTTGTGTTGTTTCATCTGCAACCTTCACTTTAGGAGGATTACTTGGCAGTGTGATGAATAACGCTATTTATTTGTGCTAATGTTGTTTTAGTTCAATTGTGTAGTTTTGGTTTGGTTCATTGTTTGTTTGTTTGTTTGGATTGTCACTGAACCAAAGCTAACCATGAAAACAACTGACTGACTAAAGATTTTATTTCTGAAGCCTATCCTTTTCATTATGTCAACTTTCTTTCATTTCATACTCTCAAAAACAAATAAACAAACAAGAAAGATCAAACACTGATGTAAAGTGTTGTTACTTTTTTCTGTAAAAGACAGGTTTTCAATCATGATATGAGAAAAATAGGATTGTTTGCAATCGTACCTTGAAGTTATTTACTCCTTTATGGTCTTTCCCCCTCTCATACTGCAAACATTGTCACAAGAACAATGCTTCACATGTTGAGTTAGTTTGTTCATCAGTTGGGTAACTAAGAAGCATGTTATATAACTTCAGTTGACATTTGATTCTATTGTACAATGTTAGCTACCCAATCCATTTCCCTTGTTGTCCCTTTCCTGTTGGTGTGATTTTCACATAATATTGCTTTAGTTAAAAATGATTGCTGTCTTGAAAAGACTTCGGCAAAGATTAATTCTCTGGAGAGTTACAAAGGGAGAACAAGAGGGCAGATGGCTTGGTGCCAGTTGTTTAAGGTTGTCGTTAATAGTTGTCAGTAGGCCCTTGCACAAAATGTTCCAAGATGTGCATGTTATTATTAAAAGACAATGAGATTTTCCAACGTTTTTGTTGTTTATTGTCGTAACATAAGCATTCTGTTTGGACAGAAAGAAGTGCAGCAATAATACAAGTCTTGGCGAAAGGGCATGGCGTGAAAATGTTTAAGTATCTCTCCTCTGTGCGACTATGCATTTATGACAAGTTAGTTAATCCAAAGAAACCTGGAAACCCTACACTGCATTAGGAAACCGTATACTTTGGAAATATTAACACGCATTGAAAGCTCAGTTTTTATGTTAACTTGTCAATCTCTAGAATTAGTCGCAGATACAGATCAAGTCCTTCGTTAACATCTTGCTCAGACCAAGAAGATTCATTACTGTTAAGGCAAACTCCTCAAACTCCTCGCTATAATCAGCGGAACTCATGGTTGAATTATCAATAAACTCTTCCACTTCATAGGGGTCAATGTTTACTTTGTAGTCCTCTGTGTTGTAGAGGTGAGGTAAGAAATACATGCAGTCAGGTTTTCCTCTAGGAACACTGCTGTTACCAAATTTGCTTGACGCTATTTGATGTTGATTCCACATTTCAGCAACTTGATAAAGCTCTTCTCTCAATATTTTCATAAAGCAAAATCGAATACAATCCTGGTGAACTGGGTCGGAGCCATTAAATAGACCCAGATCTGACAAATCTTTGAAAAAGTTTATCCACCAACCAGGGCCGTCTTTAACAAGTTGAGACCAATAGGCCTCAATTCTTTGGTTTGCCGTTGATCTGCCAATGATAAAACACATCTCGCCAGCATTTTCATCAATGTGTGAGGACCTAAGGTAAGTATGCATTGCCTCAATCACACTGTTTTCAGTCCCATCATCCGATCTGATCTTCCTGGGTACTCCATGCGACTGCTTTACAGCGTCCAGATAGTATTTTGCAATCACTTCTGGGTTTTTGTTTGTGGAGCCTACCTCTAGCCAGATAAGCCTTCTTGAAAAGCCATCGATACATCCATGCACGCTGAAGCCATATGGCTTTAATTTATCGTGGCCATCAATATGCCATATGAAATTCGGTCCTTTCGAGTGATAAGCCCTTCGACGCAACCTCTTTTTTCGTCTGCTATCCACGCCATCAGGATCGAGTTCTCTGAGACACCTCATGACCGTTGCTCTTTTAACAATAACCCCTTCTTTCTGAGCCTGCACCACATCTTGCGGTATCCCACAAAACAACCACTTTTACCAAGTTCCTTCTCGATGGCGTTCTTCAGGTCATCATCAGATACGGTGGATCTTCTCGATAGAGCTAGAGATCGAAGACGTCTTTTCAGGGTTGATAAACTTATAATTATGTCATGAAGCTTTAGAAATTCAAGTATTTCCAGATTGCTGTAGCCTTGTTTAAAGTACTGTGATATAAGTTCTAGCTCGTTTTCGTCAGAATTAACATTGTCGCTCATACATGGTGTATATATTGGCAATGGCATTTTGCAGCTCAGACGTTTAAGAGATTCGTACTAAAGAATCAAAATGGCGGAAAATTAAAATTCCCGCCTTTAGGTTTAACCGAGGGAGATCTGGTAATTACTAAAAAGTAAAACTGGGGAGTGAAAACTAAAAACCAAAACTGGGGAGTGAAAACCAAAACTGAGGAGTGAAAACTAAAACTGAGGAGTGAAAACTAAAACTGGGGAGTGAAAACCAAAACTGAGGAGTGAAAACTAAAACTGGGGAGTGAAAACTAAAAACCAAAACTGGGGAGTGAAAATCAAAACTGAGGAGTGAAAACTAAAACTGAGGAGTGAAAACTAAAACTGGGGAGTGAAAACCAAAACTGGGGAGTGAAAACTAAAACTGGGGAGTGAAAACTAAAACTGGGGAGTGACAAACTAAAAAGTAAAACTGAACTGTGAGAAACAAAAGTAGACTGTGAAAAATTAAAACTGAACTGTGAAAAAATAAAACTGGACTGTCAAAAAATAAAACTGAACTGTCAAAAAATAAAATTGGACTGCCAAAAAATAAAACTGGACTGTGACCCTCCTGGGCCATCGTATAAATGTATTGTATTATTGTTATTATTATTATTTTAAAAGCTTGGTTGTAGTGGTCCTAAAGCCATTGTCCGAGCTAACTTGTGTGTACATACATTTTAAGGAGTATGCAAGGAGTATTCAAGCACCAAAAAGTTGCACTATGTTTTAAAATGTTTTTATTGGTCAATAACAACTTTACAAATGCTCCCCCTGATATAAAATGCATTTCAAAGACACAAAACATTTACTGACTTTGACATCCCATATTATTTGCCATACGAAAACAAAATTCAAGAATTGATCATTATTTTCAATCACTTTCAGCAGAAATTCTTCTTTTCAAGGGTTTTTGAAGCACTCTTAAATTTTATAATTAAATTTCAGCGCTTTTCAGTAACTTCAAGGAGTAGCACGAACCCTATAAAGTGCTGTAATGTTATCGGTATTATTTTTCTTTATAACATAACTAAAGAAAAGCGCTCGCTCTGATTGGTCAATTAACCATTTACTATTTGCCCATGGGTGAACGCTGTTGACGTGTGCGCTGTTTATAAACTAAAATTTCGCTTTTTGGAGGGCGAGTTTTTACGAAATTTGTATCGTTTCAATCGTCATAGTGTCTACCGAAGTATTAAGCCGTTGCAATTTCTGTGAATGAAGTTTCGCGCGCCTCTTTTTCTTGGTCATGTTAGTTAGTGCAATAAAATGGGACTTTGCTTTCTCTACGATGCTTATGTTATGTTACACTGTATGTTATAAAACAAATGGTAAACGGATCGGCGTGCATTATTGAGTTATGGATGCACTTGGGAGGTATGCTAAGCACTCAAGAAGCTAAAGTCGCTCTCGGCTTCGCCTCGAGCGACTCTTACGCTTCTCTCGTGCTTAGCAACCCCCCGCGTGCACCATAACTCAATAGTGCACGCCGATCCGTTTACCATTTGTTAATTCTTTGTTTTTAACTGTATACATGGGGTTGAGCTAAGATATTTCGCCGTAGTGTTCAATCGTAACTATTGTCAGAAAAGCGAACTAAACTGATTCTCTACCAACAATCTTTCTTACCCCCTCTTTAACCTTTCATAGAGCAACAAAGACCACAGCAGACTCGACATTTTTTAATCACAATTTTTTCACTCTTGGTGACCCAACAATGACCAAACAATACTATTCTAAACACTGTCTTGCAAGTATCACTTCTTGTCCATGTCAAGGCCGGTTTATTTAAAAACAAAAAACGGTTCTCAATATTTGCCTGAATATTCGTGTAACATATGTTGTCATCCAAAATCTAGTAAATCGTATTTAAAGACATTTTCATTGTCGGTACAAAAAAGAAGCTGAAACATGTTACGTTATAACCTATTGGAACAAACTGTAACACAATACTGACAAAAGTCCTGAAACCTTTTGTTACATTGCACCTAAAACCCTCGCCCTCTCCCTTTTCAATGGCAAACCCTTCCAATTCCTGATACATTTCCCACTATGTTGACAGCCACGCATGCTATGGTTACTGAGAATGACACGCTAAATTCATTTAAAGGAAACAAGTGTCGCAGGAAATACAAAAACGGGAAGGGAAGTTTGATTTCACTTTTCCAATGTTGTTCAATATATGAAAGTCAAATACCATTTTTGGGTGCCAAAGGAAAACGGAAAAGTACAAATTTCCTTTACTAATTTTAAAGGAAAACAGAAAATGAAATGTTTGTGCAAGTGACAAGGAACCTAATGCACGTTTCAGCCACGAAAATGTCAGGTAAACTCAAAGAGGGGATCTCTTGTGCCCTAAGCCTTTGTCAACACAATTTAAAACATCATAATGGTAATTATAAATGCCTGGTTCTAATTATAGGTGCTGTACAATGCCTTATAATTACACGTTATCAGATGGGAAACTATTTTCTTTCACATATCTTTTTTCTTTCTTTTTCTTTTCTTTTTTTCATACTATTTGTAGGTTAACAAGTTGTTATGTTTTTCCATGTTCAACATTTAAGCACAACCCTACTACTTCTCATATGATTGTCATAATGTTCGAGAAGAAGTGACTCACTGGGAAGCTCTTCTTGACAAATCCAACAGGATAAATCCTGAAAAGAGTGGGACGTTTCGTGCCTCCTCAAATCTGTAATTAGTCCTAGTTTAAAACTCTTGCCACACATTTGTAAGGCTTTGATCCAGAGTGGATCTTCTCGTGCCTTCGCAAGTGGGATGATGTACTAAAACACTTGTCAGCTTTTAAATTTGTAAGGCTTTTCTCCAGAGTGCAATCTCTCATGAATTCTTAAATTTCCTGCTTAACTAAAACACTTGTTACAGGTTTTGCATTTATTAAGGCTGATCTTCTCTAGCGTGCAACCTCTCATGAATTCTCAAATTTTCTGCTTGACTAAAACACTGTTCCCATATTCTGTTTGTGCCAGAAAATGTCAAGTAAACTCATAGAGGAGAACTATTGTACCTTAAACCTAAGTGAACACAATTTAAAAGATCATAATTGTAATCATAAATGGCTGGTTCTAATTATAGGTGATGAAGAATGTCTTAAACTTGCACGCTATTACCATGGGAGACTGTTTTCTTTCACATATTCTTTTCTTTTCTTTTCTCTTCTTTCGTTCATACTAGTTTTAGTTTAATAAATTAATTTTTTTTCCACGTTCAACCCTTATCCACACCCCTTTACTATTAACTACTTCTCATATGATTGTCATAGTGTTCAAGAAGTAGTGACTCACTGGGAAGCTCTTCTTGGCAAATCCAACAGGATAAATCCTGAAGAGAGTGGGACAGTTCATGCCTCATCAAATCTCTAACTAGTCTAAAACTCTTGCCACACATTTTACATTTGTAGGGCTTTGATCCACAGTGGAGCTTCTCATGCCTGTGCAAGTTGGATGATATACTAAAAGACTTGTCACAGGTTTTGCATTTGTAAGGCTTTTCTCCAGTGTGGCTTCTCATATGAATCCTTAACTCCCCTGAGGTGGTAAAACACTTGTCACAGGTTATGCATTTGTAAGGCTTTTCTCCAGTGTGGCTTCTCATATGAATCCTTAACTCTCCTGATGTGGCAAAACACTTGTCACAGATTTTGCATTTGTAAGGCTTTTGTCCAGTGTGTCCTCTCATATGAATCCTTAACTTTCCTGACTGGGAAAAACACTTGTCACAGGTTTTGCATTTGTAAGGCTTTTCTCCAGTGTGGCTTCTCATATGAATCCTTAAGTTTCCTGACTGAGCAAAACACTTGTCACAGGTTTTGCATTTGTAAGGCTTTTCTCCAGTGTGGCTTCTCATATGAATCCTTAACTTCCCTGAGGTGGTAAAACACTTGTCACAGGTTATGCATTTGTAAGGCTTTTCTCCAGTGTGGCTTCTCATATGAATCCTTAACTCTCCTGATGTGGCAAAACACTTGTCACAGATTTTGCATTTGTAAGGCTTTTGTCCAGTGTGTCCTCTCATATGAATCCTTAACTTTCCTGATGTGGTAAAAGACTTGTCACAGGTTTCGCATTTGTAAGGCTTTTCTCCAGTGTGGCTTCTCATATGAATCTTTAACTCTCTTGACGTGGTGAAACACTTGTCACAGGTTTTGCATTTGTAGGGCTTTTCTCCAGTGTGCAACATCTCATGAATTCTCAGATGTCCTGCTTGGCTATAACACTTGTCACAGGTTTTGCATTTGTAGGGCTTTTCACCAGTGTGCAACATCTCATGAATTCTCAGATGTCCTGCTTGGCTATAACACTTGTCACAGGTTTTGCATTTGTAAGGCTTTTCTCCAGTGTGGCTTCTCATGTGAATCCTCATGCTTCCTGACTGGGTAAAACACTTGTCACAGGTTTTGCATTTGTAAGGCTTTTCTCCAGTGTGGCTTCTCATGTGAATCCTCATGCTTCCTGACTGGGTAAAACACTTGTCACAGGTTTTGCATTTGTAAGGCTTTTCGCCAGTGTGGATTCTCACATGAATCCCTAACTTTCCTGACGTGGTAAAACACTTGTCACAGGATTTGCATTTGTAGGGCTTTTCACCAGTGTGCAACATCTCATGAGTTCTCAGATGTCCTGCTTGGCTAAAACACTTGTCACAGGATTTGCATTTCTAAGGCTTTTCTCCAGTGTGGCTTCTCATATGAGTCCTCAACTCTCCTGGCCTGGTCAAATACTTGTAACAGGTTTTGCATTTGTAAGGCTTTTCTCCAGTGTGGATTCTTATATGAGTCCTTAACTCTCCTGACCTGGTAAAATACTTGTAACAGGTTTTGCATTTGTATGGATTTTCTCTAGTGTACATGTAGCTTTTCATATGAATCGTTAACGCTCCTGCTGTTGTGAAACACTCGTCCTGGACGATAAACAAAATTATATGCATTGGTGTAACTATCTCAATTTTGATTGGCTAAAAACATGCAGCTAATTACTGCTGGCAATGAAAACGTAAAGCTTGTGGGATGTGGCTGGAGTGACAAGGATACTTCACAAATTAATGTGATCAAGTAAGCAGAAGCCACTCTAAGGACACTAAGGCCACAAGGTAGCGGGCATTACCCCTTACATCTACCAAAGGCGCTGTCCATGGCTGCTAATGCTTGGGCCCAATCTTTGCTTTGGTAGATTTAAGGGGTAATGCCCACTACCTTGTGGCCTTAGTGCCATTAGAGTGGCTTCAGCGTACTTGATCACATTAATTTGTGAAGTATCCTTGTCAATTCAGCCACATCCCACAAGCTTTACGTTTTCAATGCTTGTTTTATTGATATGTGGGTACTTGAGCCTGAGCATTAGCTATGCCATGCTGATGAGGCCTAACAAGGCCAAAACAGCTGTCCATGGCTGTTAAATGCTTGGGCTCAATCTTTGCTTTGGTAGATTTAAGGGGTAATGCCTGCTTCCTTGTGGCCTTAGTGCCCTTAGAGTGGCTTCAGCTTACTTGATCACATTAATTTGTGAGGTATCCTAATTACTGCTGCCACTGTTTTTGTTATGTCATACCTACAGAGAATAGGGTTAATACATGTTGAAGTGACGTCATACCTACAGACAATAGGATTTATCCATGCAGAAGTGACGTAATTTTGCAGAAAACAGTTTTGCACACGCAAGAAACATGTTTGTTTTGCTGAAGCTTTTCTGGAACTGTATCGCAGTTTTACCTAAACGGGTCAGAGTTTAGTCAAAAGTTAAATTTCCAATTTCAAAACATGTCTTGGTGGAGTTGGTTTTCGTAAAATTGTGCTGGAAACTTCTGGACTGCGCTGCAACTTTTAGGTTGTAAGCTTACAAGTAATTTGTTTACAAGTTGAGGTAGCATGCCATGTTTCTTGTACGCGCTCTTGTTTTTACAAACGCTCATGATTATGCACAATAAAGCAATTATTGGATTCGGATAATTGAGACATCTGCCTCTGTCACATGACAGAAGAGGTTATCCTTTAGCACTAAGTAATAAAACCATTTACGTTACTGCCTTTCTCAGTCAGAAAACTCAGAATTGACCCTCAAAGTGAAGAGCTTTGAAGCTTGAAAATGAAACACCCCAAAAGTTTGGTCAAGAATTTATTTATAGGCAAGTGACTTGCAAGACCTTAAGCCCTAAGGAACTTTTTTTTCACGACTGGAACACATATTAATGATTGTGATTGAAGCTGTTCATTCCACACAGTTTGTTTTTAAACAAAAAATGGCCTGCAAACTGTAATTTTGCATGATTAAGTCTTTCGCATCATATTCATGACTTGTTGTACATGGAAGTGAAATACAAAATATGCGAGTTAACAACAATGGAAACTGAAAACTAAAAATTCACAAGTTCATGAACTGCAGAGTGAGCCTTTTTGTGCTCCTGAGAGTTAAACATACAAATGGTGCAAAGGCTTTTACACAGGCGTTTTTATTCCAACAACTAGATGCAATTATTGTCACGCTAAGGGACCGTTCATTTTTTATGAAGTAGAGGGAGGGGGCATGCGAAAAAAAATGGCTTTTGAGGGGGGCCATCCCAAAAAATAAGGGAAAAAGGGGGGGTCACGTGAAATATTTTAGCAAAACTTTGAAATGGCATAATGTTTTAGTATTAAAAAAACTGCTACAGAACAAACAGTACACACGCTACAAATTTATTACTTTCCTTCCACTTTCAAATAACGTTTGATGACAAAAAATATTTGTTGCTACTAAAAGGGAAATTAATAATTTATTGATTGTTTGAGGCGAACTTCTAGGCCTGGCACCCTAGCTGGAATAGTTGAAATTTTTCTTAGAAAAAAAAAATCAATGCACAATATCCCTGTATTTCTATTGGGCACGACCCATATCTCGAAAAAAAATATGGAAATCCTATAGCAAAAGCACATTATCAATTTATTTATAATTCCACAAGCCTGTTGCTCAGTAGTCTCCTCTGCACACAACTTCTTGAAACCCGCGGGTCTTGGGCTTCCTCACTGCCTAAAGACGGTTTCGTTTTTTGAATTTCCGTTGCGTGACAAGTTTCACGAAAAGTAGAACCACTTTCTACTTCTGCAACGGACGCAACGATTGCAATAGTGATAAAAACAAGACTTTAACACCACTTCGTGAAACTGATCTCGCTCGCCGTTGCACACAATTTTCAGCTAAACGTTTCAACATGTAACAGCGGCTTAACTCTCTTTGCAGTCGTTTGCATAACATAAAGGACGACTAGAAAGGAACTGGAGATGAGTGACTGTCTAATAAAACAGGAAGCCTACAGTGAGCTAGTGAACAGTGACACCCTCCAAAGAGGCTCTAGATTCACAAGCAAATACTGTCACATATATGTTCCCAGCAAAGGGCAGAAAAGTCAATAAACTTAGCAAGATAAATCTCTACCATTCCCTCACATGATTTCTAGTAATATGTGTGCTTCAAAGGCCAGTGAGCAAAGGCTTGGTTTTGTGTACCTTATCCGCAAGTTACCCATGGGCGCCCATTGATTTTAAACTTTGCATAAAGCTGGATATTTCGACGTTTCGAAGTCATCTTGACTTTATTTTCAAGTGATAAATGTAACGGCTGTTTCGGGTTTAAATTAAATGGTTGTTTATAACATCAGCTAACGAATTAGTGCGCGCACGATGAAATGTTCTAAACAAATATTTTCACGTGAATTGAGTCTGATTGTGTGTTCGACTTCGGTTTCCTCTCACGGATGAAAAGCATTTCACAGATTAGACAGTCAAGCTATCCCTGACATTTCTTTAAAATGGAGAATTTTAAAAAGCTCAGGGTTTGAAATTCCATGGCAACCTTTCACATGTGCAAGATAGCTGAGGCTCTGTGTTCTTCAATTCGCTGATGGAGATGATGAGTAGTGTAGCTGATATAATCTGTATCGTACAGATCACATTTAAATTGATATACAACACATTGTCGGCTAACAACCGGTGGTTTCCTTTCCTGAATTTTAAGTTGCTCATCAATTTTTGGACTCGTGAATACCATTTGTATTGGGTTGCCGATGTTGTTGCCTAGATCTTTTTAAAAGCTGTTTATGAACGAAGTCCGCAGATCTCTGATCTTTGAAAGGTAGTATGACTCGAACAATGTTTCCCTCTGACATGGAGTTGTTCTTCTGAGCTTAGTGAATAAGGAGGATACATCATAAGATACCAGGATGTAACTTTTGTTAAGAGACGTGTTCCTTAGATCCTCTGAAAAGGAGCTTGTTTGTAAGTTACTGTTGCTTAAAGTTAAACTTAGGGGTTGTCTTTTTCCAATGGGTATAGTGTTGCTATGGTAACCCATTATGCTAAAAAAGTTTCATAAATTGTCCAACAATGATTGGGGATTTCTTTGATACCACTATGAAGGTAATAATCTATAAAGATTGGTAGAAATGATCCACGAAAGTAAAAGTACTGGAAAATGCTGGAACTGGTGTGAGCCACCCTAAAATACTGTTTCGCATCTTAAAATATATTTTGTACAAAATGCGAACTGCAGTGCAACTCTATTATCATCATCATCATCATCATCATTATTACTATTATCATTATTATGTACATGTATTTGAGTGTATTTTGATGAAAATCAAGCCAACTGAGCGGCATGAAGTCATGAAGTGGATTTCATAATAGGAAATATGAGGAGGGTTCATTAAGAGGAGGGGCTTAATGGAGCTTTTACGGTATACAGTATGTACAGTGCGTGTATATAGTTGTGTGTTCTTTTTGAGAAAAATTCCATTCACAGATTTTGACACATTAAATTTGTTAATTAAAACTCTGTTATACTCACAAAGAAATCACGAGGAAAAAAGATTAACTGATTTTGTTTCAGCTTTGCGTAGGAAACACTGATGAAAAGAAGTATCCCCAATGTATCAGTTCTTTTTATTACAAGTGTTTGCCATTTTTATGAGCAAACTGGGCCTAAAATCAAGCATGGAAATTGCTTAATTGCTAAATCAGTACAAAAACATCAAGCAGTGTTTCATTGTGTGATTGTCCCTCAATCATTTCCAATATTTTTTAGAATAAAATGCCCAACACAAACAATTCACTCGCCAAAAGAAGTCAGTATGCTCTTTAAGTGGGTCGATACATCTATCACAGGTTCTGATTTCACCAGCCTTCCTTAAGGCTGGTTTTCACTTAAGAGCATAAGCACAAGCACAAGGCATAGCATAAACATAAGCGTAAGCAGAAACCTAAGAAGAACGAACTTTTTATTTGTCTTGTGCTGTTTTCACTAGTAACGTACTCGACATAAGCATAAGCATAAGCATAAGCATAAGAAAAACGAGCAGTTCCTTTTTTCTTGTGCTTATGCTTATGTCAAGCGTGTTACTAGTAAAAACAACACAAGATAAATAAGTGGGTTGGTTCTTCTTAAGTTTCTGCTTATGCTTATGTTTATGTCATGGCTGTTTTCACTAGTGCTTATGCTTATGTTTATGCTTATGCTAATTAGTGAAAACCAGCCTTTATATCAATGGGCTCAATAAACCAATTACAAGACTACTTTGTAACAACAGTGCAGAATTTGAGTCACCTCAAAACCTCACAGAACTTTACAACAAGAATTTCCTTCACTGAAATTCGGGCCACCTAGTCACCTTGAAACTAATTAACCATATTAGATTAAGAGCTCAACATTTCCATTGTGTGGTAGCTGTGAGGGTGCAGCCCAAATCAGCTCTCATGCATAGAAATCATGAGCAAATAATCTAATAATAATGGTTTATTATAAATCTACTGGTCATTCAAAACTAAATGTCAAGTAAATCATCTAAATCCTCCTCACAGAAACTTCGAAAACATGAAGAGGCCGTCATTTTGTTGACAACCACTACTCACTATCTGCAACATAATAGATGGCAAGTAGCGTAGCCAATGATAAACGGTATTCATGATAGAATACCAGTAGATTTATACTTAGTCTAATGTACATGTAGTAACTACAAGATAATCTGTGTTAAGACTGCTCTTTGGATACACATTATTTTGGAGAAACTGGTACATCTCTTCAAATTTACAAAAAAAAACACACACACACATTAGAAACGCTAAGGACTGCAACAAAAGATCCAACATTTCCACTCATGGCTGGACTAGCAATCACTTAATTGACTTTGAAAACCCAACTTTAATTAATAAAGGTCATTATCAAGTGCAAAAAAACCCCTTGAGTCGTGGCATATTGCTAACTACTGATTAAGAAGCAGATAACAACTCCATGTCTTTATTCATATTTGTATTCTTTTGTTTTTCTACAGGACCTGCATTGATAGCAGTTTTTTCTTAAACTGATGCAACAATCCTTTATAAATATGTTTAAATTATTATTATTATTATTATTATTATTATTAATTATTATTACCTACAGTAGGCAATACTTGATTCTTTAAAATAACTACTGTAATTCGATTTTTTAACACTTTCAGAAGTTCATATTATAATATTTGTTCACAATTACCTATGATGCTAAGTAGGGCCTGGATTATTATAATTGATTATTTATCGAAAACTTTAAGCGACACGACAATTGATTATGTATAATGCTCAATCGATTATTGTGGAAAAATGAATCAAAGTATTATTGTTCTTTAATTGTTTCTCATAACAGCAGCCATAATCCACTGATTGTGCATTTTTCTACCATGTTTCATATATTTTTGTTGTGTTTCAAACTACAGTGCAGAAGGGCCATACCTAATTAAAGTAAATATTACAATCACCCTCTATTAAAAAGACACTATCAAATTCCCAAAAAGCGGTCTCCTTATTAAGTGGCCGTAAGCCACTTCTAGTAATACCCATTTTTTTGTAGTTTGTTTTTGCCATGGTGTCTGCTGAGAGGCCCGTGCCCCTCTCGGCCACAGGAAAAAACAAGGACATAAGTAAAGACTGAAATAAATTTTCTAATAGCGGCGCTGGGAATTGAACTCGCGACCTTCCAATCCCTACCTCGGCCTCTTATCCGATTGAACTGATGAGACATCTCTTGCGGTCACAAGAGAATTTTGTAGTAAATAAAGTCATGAGGTCGGTCACGCATTGTCTCTTTAAAAGCCTTTCAATGCTCAAGGGTTACAGAGAAAAGAAATGTTTTGTCAGAATTGAATTACTCCAATATACATCCAATAGCAAAGGAATTTATTTGAAAGCATTTATTTTGACAACACCGATGAGTGGGAGTCCGATCTTAACTAAAGCTATCCGGAAGACCGTAAATGTTTTTAAACTGAATTTGTAGATTTTGGTGGCCATAAAATACAGGGGTGAGAGTAGGAAATCGCGAAATCCTTTCAAAAAGAAATGTTACATCGGAATTGAATTATTCAAATGTACCTCTTATATGAAATGAATTTACTTGAGCGTTCCTTTTCACCTGGTTTTGAAGGTAAACAAGTAATTGACCGAGTTAGGGATTGTGCAATACCGGAAGTACTAGTGATGGTGCAATACCGGAAGTGAAATCAACCAACACAGCTCTTTTGCGTGGCATTGTTTGAACATAGCTTAGTAGTATTGGAGATATCGGTTATCGTCGAGAAACTGGTCAACAGATCAAATATGCAGATTTATACTAAATTCTTCACTTTCTTTGAAGTTGTCAAACAAATCGAAGAGCCAGTGTTTTGTCAAGCTTCAGCTGGCCTTGGTTTCTCATGTAGCGAATATCCATAGAATCGGTTCAGTACTTTTCCGTGTTAAATTGCAAAATAGGTTTACAGCTTAAGCATTGACAAAAGAAAAAGAAAAACAAGTGAAAAGGAATAGAAAAAAAATTAATTCCATTGGGGCTTGAACCACCGACCCTACGCCACCATCACAGTAGGAAAGGAGCGCAATAACCCACTTGGCCACCAAAACCATATTAAAATTCAAGATCGAATTTTAAATTCTTTATCATTCGGAGTCAAGAATTGTCCGTCATGCCAACTGAAAGGTGACAAAAATTGAATTATGATCAACTTGAACTTATCCTGTGCATTAATCTGGCTCGGATGGTCAAAAAGGCTGCTTCTAAATTCTCACAGAATTTCTTGTTTACTGTAAGGTTTACCTCTGAGAAGTTTTACCTCTTAAGCAGTCACGTCCAATTAAGCAGACGTGGTCACCATATAGAATTTCCAATTGGTTAATTTCATTGTATTTCACCTCTAATAAGAGGTCACATTGTCAATTATTATGGTATATTTTGACACCATGATATGCAAACCATGTGCAGTTTCTTTTAACAGCTCATCAAACAATATAAGATACATACAGTAATCAGGAAAAGAGTGGTTCATGTTGAATGACAAAACTGAATGTTATTACAAATAACATTATAACTATAGGCATGAACTTCCTTGAACATGCAATTACTTGATGTTTTTCTCAAATTTTGTGTTACTGTTGTTGTCAACCGATACAATATACCGTACACGTGCTACATTTTTTGTACAGTTCCATTTTATGTTATTATATACTAGATTTTGGAAAACCTCTTTCAAACGGTCAACGTCTATCATAACTGGTCAGTTAGTTCTTTGCCGAGGGTGACTGCTCAATAGAGGTTTGACTGTAAAGACAATAAATTATTTGGATATGAAAAAGGCTATTTGCAGAATATGTGAAAAGGAATATGCCAACAAGGGTACTCCAACTTGTACGCAGGTGAAAAACAAACAGAATTTCTAATCAGTAGATTTTTCCGATTATAATCTGTGATCCATCTGTTGGGTGAATCTGTTTATTTCCAATGATCGATTATAAAATCTCATCTGATTCCCAACACTACCGCTACACTTACTGATCTTACGTGTATATGTTGTGGTTCATATTTTATTTTGGTTAAATTTTTTCAATCCAGTTTAGTTTTTACAAACTAGTTTATGTTTTTCAAACCAGTTAAATATTTTCTTACAATCATGGAAGTTTTTCTTCAATACACAAACTTTATTTCCTTTCTTTAACTGAACTTTAATGTACCTTAAAAAATTTTGTTTTGAAATGTAGATATAACATTTAAGTGTATAGAAAACTCGATATCATAATCACCTATTTTCACTTTTAAATTTTCCAGGCGCGGCCATTTTGGATTTGATGACGTGTAATGGTTGCAGCTATTGCCAGGAAGCAAATGAAGCAGAAAATCCTTTGTGTTAAATAATAGAGCAACCATACACGTCATTAAATTCAAAATGGCCATGCCTGGGAAATTTAAACATGGAAATTGGTGATGATAATATCAAATTTTTTGGACACTTAATGTTTTATCCATGTTTTAAAACAAAATTTGAAATCTAGTAATTATTTCCTACAATTTAGTGCCAATTTGTTTTAAGGGTGGAGGTTCCCTTTACATATGGCTAATTAATATTCATGAAAATCTGGGATCAGCTAAGCAAGTCCAAATAATCGAAAAATCCGTATAATCAAGGTCTGGATAATCAAGGTTCGACTGTACAGTCAAACCTCGATTATCCGGTCCTCGATTACCCAAATTTTTCGATTATCCGGACTTGCTTAGCTGGTACCAGTTTTTCCTGAATATTAATTAGCCATATTTAAGATTCGCAACCAAACTTTTTCCCTTCAAATTAAGTAATGAAACTCCGGTTCAAACTGAATTTGTTTCACTTCAAAACACAAATATGTTCGCGGTTTGAGGTCATGAGCACCGTACTACTGCGATGCATTTCACTGAACACTGATTTGCTCAGGTGTTCTTTGTTTCAAGCTTCACTTGCTCATTCAGTCATTCAAGTTTAGTTTTGGCTCATTAATATTCTTATTTTCAATTACCCGGACTCTCGATTATCCAGACTATTCAGCTCAGTCCCCACGAATCCAAATAATCGAGGTTTGACTGTATTTGCTTTTTAAGTGGGTTGAGCTGATGCGGTAAGGCAGGTACCACATGCAGCTGCTATAATCGTTCCAAGCAGTCCACTGTTTGCTTAGACATTCGAAAGTGACTGCAGTAGGTTTGCAAGCTCTACTGTGGCACAGTAGACTAGACATAATTTTTAATTCTCGCCCCTTTCTTTCTAATTCTGTGTAAGTAACACCAGGACGCAATGATTGGTATGTGAATCACCCATTAAGTTCTCAGTATCACCACATACCTCGTCAAGCACAAGAAAGCTTGTCAATAGACCATTTTATAGTTCTTTGCTCAGTACCCTGGGCCTTTGATTGAATGCGAGGCTAGGGGTGACCTTGTTTTGATACAAGCCTACCTGCTTTTCTTATGAAAATTAAGCTGATTAAACTCTAGTTAGCACAAGAAAAACATGATTTACATAAGAAAAGTAGGTAGGTTTTTATCAAAACAAGGTCACCCCCAGCCCGGTCATGATAAAACTCAGACTGCAGACTGCAGACCGTGCAGACTGTGCAGACCATGCAGACTGGGAAATTTTTTGATCGCTTATCTTAACTCTGATTTGCATTTCATTGAGGTGTTTATGATTTTTCTTACTCTTTCGGTGACATTGCAATGGCTTCCATTTTTTTGACCGGCTCGCAGCATAATTTTAGCCTTTGAGAATGCACTGTAAATTTTTCACAGGACAAACTAGATCTGCACAGTCATGGCAAGGATTTCCATATCTTTTAAACGAAGAATATTTCTCAATCTAAACCTGTGTTTACTTACGGCTAATTTCTTTTGTAGTTCAATCGTATGTTACTTCAGCCGACCTGTTTCGAACAGCTTGTCTAGCTGCTGTTTCTTATCTGTTCGCTTGCTGGCCGTTCAGCTGTTTGCATGGATACCGTGTGGGAAATGCTTGGTTTACGGTATCCCATAAAATAAATCACAAAGGGATGAATTCACAGGTTCGCTACTGAACTTGGTTTAATTGCCTCACAGGTTCAACGACTAACAGGTTCCACGACACAACTCAATTCATGCTGGCTCGATCGATAAAATACACAGCCCTCAAATCACAAAAAGTCTTCGATTACATTTGATATTCAACTTGTCACCACAAAATCAGTCACTTAGAATTGACTGACCTGACAGCTCATTGTCACGCAATTGGTGAGCCCCAGTTTCCGACAACCGAAAAGAATGTTTTCGTGTGAGGCCAAAAGTTTATCTCTGCTGTTTGTGTTTTATTTTCCTCAAAATTGTTGCTAGGTAACAGCTCGAAATAACCTCATAAAATTACGTTATGTGGTGCCCAAAAAATGGAAACTGTTCCAGTGTCACCAAAAGAGTAAGAAAAAACACCAAAATCAAATGTAAATCGGAGTTTTTTTTTAAGCAATCAAAAAAATTTCCCAGTCTGCACGGTCTACACAGTCTGCAGTCTGCGTTTTATCATGACCGCCCCCAGCCTCGCTTTCATCGACAACTGTAAAATGGTCTATTGTTTTTACGCTACAATCCGCTTTCGGATTTTGTATTCCATTCGTTCGTGAAATCTGGTGAATCTCGGATGAAAAATCCGCTTTTTGGATTCGCTGGTAGGAACACACCCTCTACGCCCACTTGTCGAGCTCGCTGTACAAATATTGGATAACATATGCATCATGTACTCTTTACTTTGCAAGGGCAGAACCCAAATAT
>JAEMWC010000662.1:457500-460000 GCA_016490735.1 Pachyseris speciosa
CGAATCACCTTTGGCCTCTTTTTCAAAGTGAGTCCTGGTGCTCATCTTTTCATATGAAAATTAGTTTCCATTCATATGGAAATGAGTTAAAAAATTTCCATATGAATGGAAACTAATTTTCATATGAAAAGATGAGCACCAGGACTCACTTTGAAAAAGAGGCCAAAGTTAATTCGGAAATGGCCTATTGTCGAACGAACATGACTTAGATCGAATTGAAAAGAGTAAGAATGAAGAAAAGGACAAGGAGATAGAGAAGAGTCATCCAGAGAGGAGATCATCTATAAGAAAAGGTAGGATGCATGTTCGCTGAATGTAAAAATAAAAATAAATAAAAAATGAATGAAAGTATGAATAAGAAAATCAAAGAGTAGTTGTATATGGAGTGTAAAGTCGAAGCCCTCTGCCTACGAAAGCTTGCCATGACACCTGCAGATGGTGTCCCTCTCCCAAGCAACATATACCCAGATACGAATACTGTCCTCGCCTTTGACAACATTGACAGGCTCGAGGGAACTCTGTCCGGAGGTGGGACATCGCATCGTGTTAATGGTATCGCTGTTCAGCCTGTTACTTACGGCTCTCATCAAGAAATAGTCGTCTCCAAAGTGGACAAGACAAAGAAAATATTATTCTCTGCCCCAGAGGAACCCCTCACCATTTATAATGTGTGTAGGCGGGTTGGGCCCCAGCCAAGAAAAGTGAAGGAGGTTGATGGCGAAAGTATTCTTAAAGAGTTCGCAAAGAAGAATCTCCTCTTCGTGCTTGCTCGTTTGCATTATGAAGCCTACAAACAAAATGTTAGCAGCTGAACTGGGTTTAATATCATGGTTCACGAGAAAGACACCATCGTTGCCAATAATGTAGGCTGTTTGTGGACCATTAATGGGCCAGCCACGGATATGTCCACTGTCAATGAGGTCCTCAACCGTTCACTAGCTGTCGTGAACTCGCTTTATCTCACAAGCATGATATGTGTTTTGGATCAGGTTATCTACGCTAAGGCGTTTGAGATGAAGTGCGAGGAGTATGAGAAATTCAAGCCCATAGTTCGTCGACTTGGAACTTTTCATACCATCTGTACATTGATCTCACTTATCGGTAAGAGATTCCAGGAGGCTGGTCTAAAAGTCTTTTTCATTGAAGCTGGGGTGGTGGCTGATGGTTCCGTGTCTGCAGTTCTCGAAGGCCGAAACTATAACAGGCGTGTTCGAGTGCACAAACTGGCTTACGAGGCGTTCATGAAGGGGCCATTGGAAGGATTTTATCAGCGGCTTGACAAGTCGCATCCAGAGGGCAGTCGTCAAGTACAAACGTGTGTTAATGAGATTGGTACTCTAGCTGATGAACTGTCTAAAGAAAGACACGATGAGGTTTTCAAGAGCCGAGTATTCCAGCATTTTTCTGAACGTTTTGCTGTTCATCTCCGGAATATCAATGGCCTCCTATCAGCATTCTGGATGTCCTATATAGACATGATCGAGCTACTACTTTACATGATCCGTGCCTCAAGAGACGGCAATTGGGAACTACATCTCTCCTGTGTCTGCCAGATGCTTCCATGGTGCTTTTCGTACAATGCCATCAACTAGCCACGATACATGTCATCTTATTATAGCGATATGACGAGGCTACCAGATGAGCACCCCGAGGTACAGGACTTAAGGAGAAATAGTGGATTTTCAGTTCAGTTGAGCAAAGAAAATACATTTGGAAGAATTCCTGTTGACCGGCCCCTTGGAGAAACTGTTAATAAGGATACCCAGACACCTGGGGTCACCAAGGGCTTTAGTTTGAAACCTGGAGCCGTACAAAGGTATTACTTGACGGCAGCGTCCGAACTTTGCTCCTGTGCAATTTGCGCGAAATGGTTGGCTATGGCAAAGGCAAGCACGGTCATGCTGATCTTCACTTGTCTCGCATTGCCCAAGAGTGCCGCAATGGCTGATTTACTTTTTTATTTTATGTAGAATGTACAGAATTACTTGCTAAAAGCCACATTTTAGTATATTATCGATTTATGCTAAGTATGCAAAATTCAAGGTCACGTGACACACTTAAGCTACTCTGACAACATTGCCATCATATATTTTTGAAATGTACACACGATAAGCTTTATTTTGATGTATGGTGACCTTTGTCCCCCCGAGTGGTAACGATCCACCATTCTTAGCCACTTGGCCCATGGACTAGTTTAGTGGTACCTTTACTTTCTGTATTTACGTAAGGTGGGTGGGGAGTAAGAAAAACATAGGGATCACTACCGCCACATTCTCGCTTTCCCGTCTTCCCATTCACGCCTCTTAATCAGGCGAAAAAATAAATAAATAAATAACCAGATCCCAGTTTTTCTGAAAGATCAGCTGGTAGAGCACTGTAGCAGTATCTCAGAAGTCTTGGGTTTGTCTCCTGAGCAAGCCGGAATTTTGTAGCCTCCTACGCAGATGTCTTTGAGCTCGTCACGCGTTCCTTCCCCACGAACGTTCGTTCGTGGGGAAGG
>JAEMWC010000662.1:470000-492500 GCA_016490735.1 Pachyseris speciosa
TTTCTAAAGGTTTATGAAGTATTAAATTCATGTACATTGAGGTGAATGTAGCGCGCATGTTTAGAGCTTCTTCTAGTAAGACAGTCTGCCAGGCATGGAAAGTGGTCTCGGGTAACAGCTTCTTGGTCCGCAATGTGGTGATTGGATTGACTAGAATTAAAGGATATTTTCCCCAAAGGAAATTGCGCATCCTGTCATGATGGGTTCGTCCTTTTGGGACTACCATGTCGATACCTATTCCACAATAGGAATAAGGAAATACCTGGAATAAGGTTTCCCAAAAGAACACATATTGCAAAAACCGGAATGATCTATGTACGACAACTGGGTACTCCGTCAGGCCTGCGCTCATAGTAGGTCATAAACATTAGTTTGATTAATCTTCTCTAATAAAATTTAGTCCATATCAGAACGTTATAGCAGTGCTTTTCACTTCGGTTGTGAGTCGTTTCAAGTGTTTACCCCCAAGGTTAAACACTTGAAACGACTCACAACCGAAGTGAAAAGCACTGCTATAACGTTCTGATATGGACTAAATTTTATTAGAGAAGATTAATCAAACTAATGTTTATGACCTACTATGAGCGCAGGCCTGACGGAGTACCCAGTTGTCGTACATATCCTTCGGCCAGAAGTGTAGAGTATCGAATTTCATATCTAAAAGTGCTAAAATACATTGGAAATCACTCTACCTTAGAGCATCGTTTGTGCGTAACGTTTCCTGCAAAACGGAAAGCCTCGTGAATAAAACGGCAATCATAAAGTCTGATAAATTCGACTGACCACAGGCAACGAACGGTTTCCTATCTGTCACGGAACAAATTATTTTCGTTTTGTTTTAACATTCAGTCTCTTTACAAGTAAACAATTGCTTTTCTTTCCTATTTGTTTACAGTGTGTACTATAATAGTGAAGAATACAGGTTTGAATGATTTTGAAATAAATTACAAAGCCGAAGTGCCGGGCCGACGCACGCGACGGTTTGGCACGCGAATTTTCAAACTTTTTGTAACAATCGAGATCAGTAGTTACGCCTGATCGCAAGTTACAATGTTGCAAGGTAAGCCGCTAGAATTTTCTGATTTCCATCGCTTCACGGCTATTGCATCAAGCGTTAACACTTTTTTGTTAGGTCAGGGAGATTTACTATTTTGGTAATTTAATATTTTTTTTGGTAGCTAATAATAAAATTGAAATTCGAGAGTTGTTCTTGTCGATGTTTTTGTTTCTGATAGCATAATCCTTGCTAATATTTTTTTGTAGAACAAGGGGATTGGATTTATGTGCGCAAAAGATTGAACCTTCGAACTACTGTGCCGGCAGAAGCTCCTTGATCGCAAGATCGGTAACTGGAAAACCACCAACCAAATTCAACATCTATGGAATTATTGACACATCGCGCAAAGTGAACAGCCCAATTTTCAGTATTCCTTCCAAAATAAAATTTTGCTTTTTCTCTGAAGGCATTTATGCATTTGATATCAGGGGGATTACATGCTATAGGAAACTAGTTATAAGGGGATTTAGCCAAGAAGATTTTAAGTCTCCTTTGGATGCGATTATTAGCACATTTTGCGCGCATAAGAAAAAAAAACATGATTATCTCCGATTGCAGTTCTTCTTACCAAAAGAATCTCCGTAAATGTCAGCGTAAACTCGCATGTTACAACCCAACGGCTTTATATTGTTGAATGCATATCTGAAAATTTATTTTTCTAAGAAGAATACATGATTGTTCATTTTTTATTGTCTTCATGTAATATGTCGTTACATGGAAAGCCGGTCGTCGTCGCGTCGCGTTGGCTTCTAAATTTTTCTTTCTAAAATCGAACGATGTGCTGAATGCGGTCCTCAGCACTGATCTTGGGGAGCAGTGGTGTTTTAAATTCCTAATGAGACAGCTTGTATCCTTAAACATGTTAAACAAAACGAAAATAATTTGTTCCGTGACCGATAGGAAACCGTTCATTGCTTGTGGTTTCTGTGGTATGAAGATCTCGCCTGTGATTGGTTACAACACAATTAACATTCCAGACATATTTTAGGTGTTCACGGCAATATAATCACTGCTGTAAGGCCACACAGGGAACTTAATCTCATTACGTATGTATTTATTTAAAGAGTGTGCATGAACCGTGCAGCTGATTCCAACAATGCATGGAATATTCATGAGAAGAGTTTTTACATTCTAAATTTATTCAATACACTGTGTTTGGCTAATTGGTAATTGCATGGGTGATTGATAACTCGAAGGGTGAACTTGTTGCACAGTTGAATACATTAGTGGACTCATTTAATCTTCGAAGATGGAAAATGCTGCAATTTTGTGAATTTTCATCACGGATATAGAACTTCAGGAACTGATACACAAGGGAGATAAACTTATACTATGCTATACTGTGATGTGACAGAAGCAAAATTGCAAAAACAAATTTCATAAAGAAGATCAGAGGATTCAAAGTCTAAGTTTCACAGTTTTACTCCAATGGAGACCTTGAAATTGAGACATCTGTTTCTGTCACATCATAGAAGAGGGTATCCTTTATCACTAAGAAATAAAATTGCGCTTCTCAATCAGAAAACTCGGACACAAACATTGCTTTTCTCAGTTCAAACCTTAGCAGCCTAAAATATCACCGTAAATCACAACCCGCCTATAAAATGACAATCACGACGTATTTCCATCATCCACCAAGAGATTGACGCTGGCAAATTTCAGCGAAATCAACCCTTAAAGTTCAGAGATTTGAAGCTATGAAAATGAAACACCTAAGCCAAAAATTTGCCTCATGAATTTATTGATAGGCAAGTGCCCAGTGTGCGACCTTAAGCCCAAAGGAACTATTTTTATTTCAGATAATGGAACAGAGAATTAACTCTGAAGTGTAAATTAAAGTGCTACTTAAACCCATGAATAACCCACTGGGCGTTAGCCCTAGTAAAGGGAAACAGGGAACCACACGAGGCAAAGAAAAAAATCTTTTGACCTCGGTGGGAATCGAACCCACGACCTCCGGATTAGATCTACCGTTACTCTGCCGACTGAGCTACAAGGTCGCACAGAGAAAGTCGGGGACGACACAACATTCTACGCGGCACAACATTCATATGTACCCTTACTTTCGCTTTGCCGCGATTCACCATCTAAAATCGTCCCCGACTTTCTCTGTGCGACCTTGTAGCTCAGTCGGCAGAGTAACGGTAGATCTAATCCGGAGGTCGTGGGTTCGATTCCCACCGAGGTCAAAAGATTTTTTCTTTGCCTCGTGTGGTTCCCTGTTTCCCTTTACTAGGGCTAACGCCCAGTGGGTTATTCATGGGTTTAAGTAGCACTTTAATTTACACTTCAGAGTTAATTCTCTGTTCCACTATTTGTGTTCCTAGTGCTACGCGGCACAACATTCATATGTACCCTTATTTTTATTTCAGAACTGGAACACATATTAATCAGGGGCACCCAACGAGCCAAATCAACCAAAAGCTGTAGAAAGGCATTTTTAAGTACCTTATGGTGTTTGAAGTTTGTTTAAGGCGATGTTTTCATAAGCTAGAAGAAGTTCATCTGTTCGGATTCCCTAGCTGAAATTTTAATTACCCGAGAATATTAGGGAACAAAATCTTCCTTTCAGAAAATGCAAGCTGTTCAAGGGAACTATTTTCTTTCCGAAAATCCTAGCTGACGTTTTTGACTGCCAAAAACAGCAATTACGACCCTTACGAAAACCTCAGGGGCTATGATTTTCCCATTGCGAATCTTTTAGGCCACGTTTTAGTTACGAAAATCTGAGTGCACTCTTTAATCGACGCCGAAAAAGGCGAATTAGCCTCCACCGAACAGATATCTATCGAAACTTGTCGTTGGGTGCCCCTGATTAATGGTTGTGATTGGAGCTGTTCATTCTACACAGAGTTTGTTTAATGGCATTTTTGCATGGTTAAGTGCTGCACTTCAAATTCATGACTTGTTGTACATGGAAGTAGCCTACGTGTAGCCTTACCCACCACCAAGGAAAAACGGGACGAGGGAACGTCCACGAAAAGCTGGCACGAATCGTGTTATGTGACATCACAGTAATTCATGCAAGTTATGTAAATATATTTTCTGCGGAAGTGCATATGTTTACTTGTGTAGACAAAGGTCAAACGCCAGGTAAAGTTCTTTTCTTTTGAGCGCATTTGCTAGTCACTAACTGCATACTGTGTTTTTAAGATATTGAATAGGATTACAAGTGATATTTAGTCAAAAGTAAGAAGACAATCTTTGATGTAAACATCGCACACGAAAATTCTTCATTCACATAGCATCAGCTTAAATTTGTAGGCAATTTCCTGATCTCCTCAGGAAAAGACAGAATTTAAGGAAGAATCTTGAAGAATTAGATAAATTTATCAGAAATAATATAGTAGCAATTTTGGAGAAAGTTGGCCTTGATTTCTGAAGGAACCGCTATCAGAAAGCGTGAATTTGAACAACCTGCACGTCCCTTAATTACCGTTTCCTTCTCCTCTGCACCACTATGCAATTTTACATCTCTTAAGCGGTCACCTCTATTAAGCAGACACGATTACCATTTAGAATTCCTAATTGGCTAATTTTATTGTATTTCACCTCTATTAAGTGGTCATGTTGTCAATTATTATCATGCCTTATTTTGATACCACCATTAATGCAAACCATGTGCAGTTTCTTGTAACAGCTCATCAAACAACATAATATACATACAGTAACCGGGAAAAGAGTTGTTCATGTTGAATGACAAAACTGAACGTTATTAATGTGGTTTACAAGCAAAGATGATTATAGGCATGAATTTCCTGCAACATGCAATTACTTGATGTTTTTCTTAAATTTTGCATTACTGTTGTTGTTAACCAATACAATACACTGTATATATGCTACAGTTCCATTTTATGTTATTATATACTACATTTTGGAAAACCTCTTTTAAACAGTCAACCTCTATAATAACTGGCCAGTTAATTCTTTCCTGAGGGTGACTGCTTAATAGAGGTTTGACTGTAAAGACAATTTGGACATGAAAAAGGCGATTTGCAGAATATCTCAAAAGGAATATGCCAACAAGGGTACTCCAACTTGTACACAGGTGAAAAATAAATGGAATTTCTGTCAGTAGATTTTTCTGATTATAGTCAATGATCCATCTGTTGGGAAAATCTCTTTATTTCCAGTGATCGATTACGAAATCTCATCTGACGCCCAACACTACCGCTACCCTTACATGTGTATATTCATGTATTCAGTGTGCATTTCATATCATTTGTCAAAGGCTGTATTCCAGTAGCTGAAAACTCATTTTGAAGAAATATTACAGCCAGAGAATCTTCTTTTAGTCTTTTCAGTATTATCAGGTTTTGGACAACAGGGCTCAAAGTTTACTTTTGGCTTTGGGAGCACTTCCCTTGCATCAGGAACCCGGCCAGAACGGGGTAGACCGGGGCCAAAGCTCGGCCTGAAAGCCGGGGTCAGCCTGGCTTGTGGCCGGGCTTTGGCCGGGCTGGCCAGGGGATAAAAAAACCGGCGAAGCCCCGGCCACAGGGCCAGCCCGGCCTGGCCTGGCCGCGATTGGCCGGGGCCAAATTTGGGAAAGAAAAAGCCGGCTTGTGGCCGGGCTTTGGCCAGGCTGACCAGGGGATAAAAAAACCGGGGAAGCCTCGGCCACAGGGCCAGCCCAGGCTGGCCTGGCCGCGGTTGGCCGGGGCCAAATTTGGGAAAGAAAAAGCAAAACGGGTTAGGGCTTTGGCCGGGTTGGCCAGGGGATAAAAAAACCCAGGAAAACCACGGCCATAGGGCCAGCCCAGCATGGCCTGACCACAGCTGGCCGGGGCCAGCCGGTGAGTTTAGCAGCAGAGGTTTAGGGTTTACCAGTGGCAACATGGAATATGTTCCACCCTGCCAGGCCGCAAAAACGTACACAAGCATTAATATGACTATTAGAGCAATGCTGATTCAACAGTCAGTTAATAAGCATGCCAAACTAATTTATAATGTATTGGTCATTAAATGTCTTTCAGAAAGGGGTACTGTCACTCCCATTCTTGTTATATGTTGAGATTGTGAAGAATTATAACTTAGCTCAGCCTGTTAAACATGAAGAGGTTAAGACTTCAATTGATTTGCTGCAAGGAAAATAAACAAATATCATGGTGATTTTTCCCAGACACAATCATAAAAGTTGAAAAAGAACTTTTTTAAGTTGCAATCCATTTTCTTCTTGTCATCCATGGCCATACACAACCGCAAATAGTTTAAATGCACATAACAAGTACTACATAAGAAGGCTGCAAGAAATTAAAGGTTCTATTGTTACAATTAAATCTTTGGGTTTATCCAAATTTTGTGACAGTGCCCCTTAACAATGTGTCTATCACAAGTTTTATAAAATACACAATGTATAAAACAAATGACTTTCTTTGAAAACATTATCAGAGAATAAGATGAGAAATAAAACTGCATAGTCTGATCTCATAAAATAATTATAATTTTTGTTTTGGTTTCCCTTGAAAAATAACTTTGAGAATTCATAGGAATTCCCGATAATTTTCTAAGAATTCCTAACATTTCCAAAGCATCTAAGATATTTATGGCCATAATGCTAGTCTTTGAGTGATGAAAGCAAAGGATGAGATTTGAGGCTGTCCAACAATTATTTTTAGTTACAATAAGCAAATTACACTTCACTCAAATTAATCATGACTTCAAATCATTGAAATATACGCAGCAACGGAATTTGTTTTTTCTAAATTTTTATGTACACAATATCAGGTCATGTCAAGCGTAGTTGTCTGAATCACAGATTTCTAATAAATTTCTGACAATATAAGCTTAAAGCTTAAAGGTAAGTAAAAATTAAGGTTTAGAAACTTGTGTATTCAAGGGAAAGCCGATCTAGAGATTTATACATTTGAATTTTAAAATTTACATGAACTGGGGCAAAAATGAGAAGAAAAATGGTAAACAGCGGACTTAGCTTATTGATTCAATTTTTTGTGCTGTTAACACGGAGCTTTCTTTGCTGCTCGTGGATGAGTTTGTCAACAATGTACCACCCCAGCTTGCTCCATGATGTCTAAAATAAAAACACGATTTCGTCAGTGACCATTTATTACATGTAGAAGTTCTTGACTGGTTTAGTCATTATTTCACTAGATCTAGAGTACTCAGAATAATCTAAGACCGGCTGCTGAAATCAACTTGATCTGAACTTTTAAAATAACCTTGCGTTCAAAATATTTGGTACCGATTCAAAGACCTCAAGACACGACTGTCGCCGTGATGGATTGCATGCACTGTTCAGCTCGACGAGCACAGTTTCAGTTATGCGATGGTTTTGTTCTTTCAGGTCTAATACTGTGTCGTTGACAAATTACAGCCTTTTATAATTTAAGAATTTGTTTGCACTTACCCAAATCTCTCAATGGCATGCCTGCCTTTCATTCTAATCGTACCGGCTGATACATTCACAGTGATGCCTTCATTTAGTTGCACGTCGGCGCCACAAACTTGCTTTCTGTTTACCACGCTAACGCTGTTTTAATTCTCCCACTGAACCACTAAAAAAACATCTTCGAGATGGGAAATATAACAGTTATTCGCACAATCGACCAACCGAAAAGACAATTTCAAAGATGGGCGCCAAAAGTTCTTTCGAGGAAAGTCACGTGAAGATTTCCACGCTGTCATTGGCTGTTGCTGAGTAACTTCCGCTGGATTGCCTGATTGTGGTCTTCAGAGAAACATAAGCTCGCAAAACATGTTCGCTTTCCTCTGTTGTTAATCCTTATTTCACTTGGACCTTTTCGAATTGTTCATCGGGGATATGAAGCCATTTTCTGGCGGAGATTTTGACGAAAACACACTTTATGGAAAGAGTCATCTTCAGCTGAGGATAAAACATGTTTTAGTCGTCGAACATTGTCGAATATCACTAATGATTCTGTTCATGGTGTAGGTGAGAAAAATTATTTTTCGCTTAACTCTTGTTTTTACGTTCTTTTCATTTCAAGGGTCTTTCTACATTTAGCGTCTTAAGTTTCATTAGCTTTTGGGATAAGTCACTGAGTAAATGTTTGACTTTACGATTGTGTGATTTTAGGATTGTGTTTTGTTTTGTATTAATTTGTCTTTTTGCTTTGAAATTTAACTTATTTAAAGTTAACCTTGTGTTTTAGCACTTTTTGTTTAGGCTTAATTATAAATTTGTTTCCTTGGAAGAAATAAAATCTTGATCTTAAAGATTCACAAAACGTTGCAGCCTTTCTTTTAACTAAAGTGGTGGAGCTAATTGATATTATAACCTCAATTTATACTCAAATTTTTATAGTCTCTCTCTTATTAGTTTATGATTGATTCCGAGACATGCGATTCTCAGTAATATTCTGTTTAGGAGCAGTAATATGTTCAAGTGTGATATAATTAGTTGCTTTTGTAGATTTTTTGTTACATTTATGTGAAAACCAATATGTCTATCATTTTTGTAAAAAAAAAGTTAGCATATGTATTTTAGCAAAGAATTCCCTTCATGGGACAACATGGCCAAAGATGCCAGGTTTGGCTGCAAACTTTTTATACCTATTTAGGCCTGGAAATCCATGAAAGCCTGGCTTAAATCTTGAAGGCCAGGAAGGCCGGGCTTTTTCAACCAAGGTTGCCGAGAAAGCCCAGCCTTGGAACTAACAAGGCCACGAAGGCCAAGCTTTGGTGGCCAAGGATGCCGAGAAAGCTTGGCTGTGGCCATGCTTGCCGGGCTTTACCAGGCCTCATTTTCCCGGTAAGCCTGGCCAAAAACCCGGAAAGCGTGGCCTGGCCAGGCTTTGCCAGGCTGGCCGGGATTTTGGCCGGGCTCCTGATGCAAGGGTTGTGCTACAAGGTGTAAATTTCTAGGCGCCCTGTCAAACATTTAGGTGCACAGCTAAATATGTTAGGAGCATAACTTAAAATACTGGTTGCACCAAAAAGCTTCAGACCTTGTATATAAGTAATCATTTATCAGTATCACAGTATGTTGTCTTTATTTCAATAGGCCATTTCCGAATTACCTTTGGCCTCTTTTTCAAAGCGAGTCCTGGCGCTCATCTTTTCATATGAAAATTAGTTTCCATTCACATGCAAATTTAACTCATTTTCATATGAATGGAAACTAATTTTCATGTGAAAAGATGAGCACCAGGACTCGCTTTGAAAAAGAGGCCAAAGGTAAATCGGAAATGGCCTATTCTGTGTTTGTTCCTTTCAGGTTCTTACTGTACGTTGAAGATAACAATAGCACTGTTACGTTTTTTTGAAAATCAGCCTTCTCCGCTGTCTCAATAAGTATTACGCTCTGTGTTAAGTTAAAGATAAAAGAAAAATTCCACATTCCATTTCCTTTGAAATTAACATGAATAACTAAGACAATATACACTGTCAGTTTACTGCTCACAACCATTTCATTTCATTTTGATGCTCAATGCACTTTAGTTTTAGATTAAAGCCGGGTCTGCTGGCTGTGATATACCATTGACAAGAATTAAATTTTAAAAGTAAAGTAAAACTTTGTTAACGGTGAAGACGTGTCACAAATTCACCGAAGGCGTTTCAGAAGCATATGGTAGTCCGGGACCATCTCATCGTTTAGCTATGACACAAACTTCAGTCAACACCGGTAATTGATGTGAATTGGGAAGAATCCTTGCAGTCTAGTTGACGTGCTCAAGTCGACGTTTGTTCACGCGGTGTTTAGGCCAAGGATGTGAAATTTGTGGAGAAAGCGATCTCGTCACGCAAGAAAGAGCATCTGGATGTGTTTCTTGTGATTAATTGCTCGGAGAGCTGAAAGCAGTAGACTACGTTAGAAGCTAATTTTGTGGTTTGTAAGTTAAGAGTTCTTTTAAGTTCACATCGGCAAACTCGATTGTCGGCGAGAAGCAAGTGCTTTGGAAGGTGGACTTCTCTAATATTCTCGCACGTATCAGCAGAGTCCATGCTCGCTGTACAAATATTGGATAACATATGCATCATGTACTCTTTACTTAAAGGGCAGAACCCAAATATTAAATTATTACTTCCTTTTTAATCAATTCTCTTACCTTACAACGCTTTCTCCGTTCGAATTTGAAGGTTTTGATTGATTTTAAGACAGAATCCGGACGCGGGAGCAATTACAGAATACCCGTCCACATCATTTACATATGTTGGAGGCTTTTTAAAGAACAAGGCAAATTACAATGGACGCTATATTGTTATTCAATGTATGTAAATGATGTGGCCTAGAGTATCTCCGCCATCTTGAAAAATATGTAGCCGCACCAGTCTTTCTCGGACTTGTTGCACGGTCTTACTGGGATAGGCGTACGGGAGGGTTGCCCCCCCCCCACCAAATTTTGAGCAACTCAGATTTTTTGGGGCAGCAAGAGAAATTTGGGAAAATGTAGTATTTCAGAAGTTACCACGGTTTTTGTCGAAAAAATAGATAATTTCTATGTTAACCTGAGGTAGGCAAATACTCTGAGGTTTGGGGAATATCTATCTCAGTGAAACACCTGATAATGAATGCTTCTTCCGCACTGCTAAATTTTACAAAATCGACGGCCAGATTTCTGAAAGCTGAGCCGAGAAAATGTAGGCAAGTTTTTGTCGTGTGTGCGGATTAGGCTACATGGATATGACTGTTACAGAAATGCTGAAATTAAACCCAATTTATTGAACCGTTTTCATTTTATGTCCGCTATGTGGTCCCCTGCTATGTCGATACTATTAAATTTCTGGAAGACTATTTCGGATACAGCTCAAAGCCAAAACAGGAAAGACCCAATACCGCTGCAAAAGCCAGCTTGCGGGATTTGTACCCAAATCTTTACGTCCTCTTGAAAATTTGTTGCACAATTCCAGCCACTAGCTGCGAATGTGAAAGGAGCGCAAGTGCTCTAAGACGACTCCGCACTTACAACAGAGCCAGCATACATCAAGTAAGGCTCTTTTCGCTCTCGTTAATGCGAAGTGGTAGATTTGTTTTCCCAGAAGCATTCAAGGAGGCTTGAGCTTGGCACAGTACTTAACTATCAAGCCCCAAATCCATTTCGACCAAGTATTGAAGTTTTTAAGTTTGATCTTGGCTGTCTAATTTTCAATGTAACGTCCTTGAAAACCCACAAAATGAAGTCTTGAACGGTCAATTTTATTCAAAATTACCCGGGGGAGCAATCTCCCGGACTCCCCATACAATCTCGTGCAGTAGGCGCTTGCAATTCTGGACCAACCTTCGGCACTCAAACGCACCTCCCCATGCAAAAACCTGTCTACGGGCCTGCAATGCACGAGAATGATCTACTTGATATGTTTCCAGAATTTTCTGATGTGGTACATATCCTTGCAGTGATCACTGCTACATCGTTTTCTGCAGAAGGATTATTCAGTGCGGTGCGCAGGTTGAAAACGTACCTCCGCAGCACCATGGGGCAACAACGTATCAGTAACATCGCACTTATTAGATTGAAAGGGCCCATGCCAACTATGTAGTCAACAATGACGTGGATCGCATCATTGATATCTTCGGCCGTCGAAATGGCAGAGACAGCTATTTCGTTTAACGTGTTTCACTTCATATGTAGGCCTATGTTAGTGCATGGCATGACCCTCGTTTCTTTACGACTGTTTCGTTAATATTTGGGCAACTTGCAAGAATTTTTTGGGCAAATGGTTCACCCCCTCCCCCCCTTGGCAAAAAATTGCCCGTACGCCTATCTATGCTTACTGGTCATTGTCCTCCATAGATCATGGCATTTTGATGTTCGACAATGCACTTACTAAAAGGCCAGGGATTGAAGTAGGACTATCCCTCCCAGTGCCCGCAATTTGCACGATTTAGTGGTACCTTTACTTACTGTATTTACGTACACACACACACACACACACACACACACACACATATGCGCCCCTGCCTACTCGTGGGGTCCATGTTTCCATACCCCTCTAGTGAGGACTATCTCTTCTTTAGCAGGTATCGAAAAAATATAATGGTGGTTTGGTTGCTTACTCCTACCTCTCTTCATACATTTGTCTGGAATTTGGAAATTGCCAATTTTTTTTGTGGGGTCGCAATAATGGGGACATGCTTGGAACTCAATTTTGGCTACTTGCGAGGACCACGTCCCAAGAAGTAGTTCTGGGTACGCGCCCCTGGTTGCTTGTGTGGTGTATGTTTTCACACCCCCTTTGTGAGGAATGCCTCCTCCGCACGGGATGTATCCAAAAACCACTTGGTCGCTTGTTACTCTTTTTCTTGAAATATTTGTTATGCCAGTTTTTGGTAAATTCGCCCTTGTCTTAAGAGACCATACCAATTCAGTTTTGGCTACTACAGACAGTAGTTGTGGATGCGTGCCAATACAAAAAACTTCAGCTACTTGCGAGGACTGCTTCCCAGATAATAGGTGTGGGGACATACACGCAATTTTCAATCAGATTTAATGTCATGGCTTCGTTAGTTTTCGTATTTGTCGGGAATGAAGGGGAATCAGCCATTTTGCCTCAACAGAGGATTTAACACCATTTCTTTTTCCATAAGGATAATTACCGCCACACCCGATTAAGCGCCGCATCTGAGAGCAACTACTAGTAAGCACAACCCCTGAATACGCTCCGAATATGACTAAAATATATCAGTACAGCACAACATTGTCTGAAACAGGCTCTGAAATGTATTGTCCTGGATAACAACGTTTTTCAGTTTGAATAAGCTATACTTCTGTTGTCTTCCATTTTGCTTCTCTCTAGAATTTTCGCAATGCGCTGTTCCGTTGTTAAGGCCGCCGGCACAACAAGCCAACCTAAGGCCCATTTCAAATGTCGTGCTAAGCTGGCTCCACTAAAGCTTAACTTGGTTTCAGACGTTGAATTAAATTCAACGTCTGATAAGTGCTCTGGGTTCAGGTAGGTTTTGTAACGGTATGTGCATTGCGTATATAATTTCAATGAATTGAGTTTGGCTCGACAGTGGATGACGTTTGAAAGGAAGTCGAACCACTGCCGTGTAGCACGACAGAGCTTGCCGCGCTACACGGTATGGGTACGAATTGGTTTCAAACGTCATGCCACTGACGTGCACGGCAGTAGCAGTGACAATGAAATTTAGTAAACAAAAAGTAAGCCAGTTCAAGGTGCAAGCCCATTTTTCCAGCAAAACGAGATAGTTACCGACATTTTGGAGATGTTTCTGTTTTACTGTTAACATCAACTCAACCTTTTTTCAGAAAAATGATTTTTAAATAAGCGCCTCCTCAAATAAGCGGCGTCCCTGAATAAGTGCCGCATGCCACCCGAGTTGCGTAAAATTTAATAAACGCCGAGTCGCTTAATCGAGTAAATACGGTACTTTAACAATGTAAAACGTAGTCGTGCATAAAGGATAAGCAGATGTATGAGTCAAATGCAAAAGGATGGATGTGAAATTTACCTTTGGAGCGGAAGAAATTAATCGCACCACCAAGTACGTCTGAAGAGGCTCTTTTTGTCCCATGACACCGGCTGTGGGATTGCTGATAACTACTTAATCAAATTCTCTCAACCGGGATTATTTGGGAGATGGGGTTGGCAGTTATGAAGGGAGGGGTGAGATACTTAAGTATCCCATCATCGGTCATTCTTATCAGTATATAAAAATAAGGAGGAGAAAATTGAAAAGCAAAACTCTAATACGCGTTTCTACCTTAAGGAAACGTTTGTAACAACGATTAAACCAAATGTTAAGTTTCAATTTCTTTAATTTACCTGTGATGTAGAGGTTCTTGAAAATACGTATCCGGCTTGAGTGAAAACACGAATCTCCAAAAATAGCCATCGGTTTGTCCAGAGGAAGAACTTCTTCCACTAAGTTTGAGCTTAGTACTCGTTCCTTCCATTAATGCCGGTGAACTGTTAAGTGACTTTTCTTGGTGAGCTGCAAGATGCGTTGAATCATTTTGTTTTTCAACCATACAATTCATACACTTGCATGGAGCTCGGATTAATCCGAACTCCATGCAAGTGGATCCAAGTCTTAAGCTTTTCCTGAGAAAAATATCTTGCTCTTCCGTTTTAGCACTTGCAAATTCACCTTCCGGAGTATCTTTAAACTAGTTCCTGATTTTTATGCCTTTTACGCGAAGAAATTCGAAAGAAGATGAAGTGGTTTGCTCAACATGAAGAAAGCAACTGAATGTGAAATTTCGAGCCGTGGAAAGCGCGCGAAACATTAAGCCTCGTTTTGGTTTGGGGGTTCTATACCTGGCTTGAGCCTGCGATCCAATCAAAAGCCAGTCAGCGGTAAACTTAAATAAAAAACAGCCAACCTCGATGACCTTCAAACTTGAGCCCGCGATATGGTCACATGATAATGGTCTGCGAATACCTTGGTTTGACAGGTGTCAATTGACAATAACATGAACGATGTATGCTGTAAACTGGGTGGTCAACTGGAGTATAAAATGCGTTGGTTTACCATGTTTATCTCCGTTGTTTGTGTTTTATTTTTTTTCCCTACCCTTTTTCAGACCTGACCAAAAATTTGATACCCCATTTCAGACCTATTTCACGTACACGGTTGGCGTAAACACAATTAAAAGATAAAAAAGAAGGGCTTTTGTTGATGGTAAATCTCGATACCCTATTTCAGACCAAAACGGCCAAAAAACCATACCCTTTGGGGCCGCACATACCTATATAGCCCATATAAGGGAGTCCCCTCCCTCCGGGTGCGTACGTAAGGTGAAAAAAACAAATTTTCTCTCGAAAGATGGGTTACTATTTTTTCTTACCAATGGTGCTCCGCTATAAATCTCTTCCTTAGTGTTCTCTCTGCTTGTCTTTGTCTTTGGCATGTCAAACAACGCAGATGACCTGAGTAAAACCAGCTGGTAAAAAAATTGCTTACCGAAACCAAGACCAAAATAAACCTTATTTTTCGCGCACTTTCCTTCCCTCCAAAATTATTGAGACCGCTGAGCTCAGTTACGTATCAGCGGCAGGTCTAATGATGTCACGGGATAGCTAGACATGCCACAAGTCGACCTCTCGAGTCCCTCAGCTAAGAAGCCGAGGCTAGAGGAGCGAGCTTTTTAGGCCGCGAAGCAAATAGGACGAAGGACTTTTTCCAAAGTTTACCCTGTAGTGAGCATTCTGCGTATACAACATTAAACGCGCTACAAATATGCAAATTCAGATCGAATTTTAATATTTTAACAGTTCGCTGTCTCCTAAGCAAAAATATTGGGATCATGTGTATTTTGTGCACCCCTCGACCGATATATCGGCCGATATATCGACCGATACATCGGCCGAGTGTCGGTCGACATATCTACCGATACTCGGCCGATGTATCGGTCGATATATCGGCCGACACTCGACCGATGTATCGACCGAGATATGTCAGTCGATTTGTCGATCGATATGTCGGTCGAGATATCGGTCGAGTATCGGTCGATATGTCGACCGAGATATCGGCCGAGTATCGGTCGATATGTCGGTCAACACTCGACCGATACGTTAATCATTGACTGTCGGTGGAATATCGGTCGACTGTCGGTGGTATATCGGTCGACTGTCGTGTACTGTATTATAATCAGGCATCAAATATTTTAGACTGTTCACACTCCCCTATTTTTCCGTGAGATCGTAGATGCCGATCGTTGAGTTCGACAGGCCGCCATTTTGGTCTCTCGATTCGAGTGAAACTGGAAAAACGCTCTCGGAAAACTGTTTGCTACTCGGAACAGATAATGTCCGCGACAAAAATCATAGCATATTTTCGCTCCAGATGGAGGGTATTGTTCTTATATACCACGATTATCAGTTGAGTAACGCGCGACCAAGTTTGATCACCAGTTTTTAACGCTAAAATGGTGTTGTTGTCATGGGAAACTAGCTCCGTTTCCAGTGGCAACTTGTCGGCCTTTGAAGTCATAAGCAGCAAAACGCGGAGAACAACATACTAGTACTGGCCGAGGTCGTTTGTCTCTTCCAAATTTGGCGGGCTTTCATGGTAATTGATGCGCGCCTGCTGATATTGTTAACGTTGGAAACCAGTCAAGTTGTTCCTGATGACACTGTAGTTTTAGCGTTAACACTTGGTGACCAAACGTAGTTTCGTCTTACTCAACCGAAAATAGAAGTAATTCACAAGCGTAGTTCAGCAATGTCAGATGTATAAGTTATGAGCATTTCATCCTGTTTTGTATGGCGCGTTTTTAGGGTCAAAATTAATATTAAAAACTTTTTTCAAGATGACTTTCGAATTGCAACTCTTGTGGAATGATTAATTGCTAATGCAGTTTCTTTTGACATTTTTTGCGAAAACTTGCTTCTTTCTGCACGTTCCATGGCGTACAAGTGTTTTTCTTTACCATTACTTTCCAGTTGTTGCAACTCTTGTTACATGGTTAATTGCCAATTAAGTTTTTCTTCACATTTTCTGCGAAAACTTTGGTTAATTGCCAATTAAGTTTTTCTTCACATTTTCTGCGAAAACTTACTTCTTTCTGCACGGTTCTTGGCTTGAGACATAAACATACGCAGGCTATTTTCTGAACATAAGAATGACTTTACACGCAAGATTATTTCCGAAATATCAAAACTCTTACCACAAAAATTCTTTATAAAGTTCTGTTTCTAATATATCAACGTAAGACACCCGCAAGCGATAAAAAATACCAGCATCGAATTACTATTGAATTACATGTCTTTCCCCAAATTTTCTGCGAATTAACTCACCCCGCAAATTTTCTGCAAAAAATCAACCAGGCGTTCCAGTCTTGAAATGTCACGTGATCTATCCCACGATGCCTTCGGATCGCTTCCCTCGACCTAGACCGGCCGTGTTCGCGTAGTGAAATCGAAAATGAGCTCTACTGCTGATTTTTTGGTGAATCTTCGTCTACATCTCATCGACCTCTCTAGGAGACTAGAGCAAGATTCGAGTGATGATGTGGCGGACTACGTATTGTACCGATTGCAACAAGTAGCTCGTCATTTGTCGAGGATAGCAGCTAGTGCACAAGCAAAGAAAATGCCTCTGAAACAGAGGAAGAAAATATGGAACTTTCACAACCTGAAGGCGATGAAAACGAGTTTCTTAAAGACACGGATGAAGAATATGAAAGCAGCCAAAGGCCACCTGAAAAGTAGCAGTACCACGAGATAAAGGAGGAGCCAAAGCACGAACAGCAGAACAGAAAACGCCGTTACAGCCAAACATTGTCAGCAGAAGAGAAAATTAACAACTCCGAGAGGGCAATAAAGGCGCTAAAAAGACACACAGAGAGAGGAACATGCCCAGAATCTTTAAAGTACACAGCAAGAGCTCGAATAAGATCGGACACTGAATTCAAAACTGACATTAAACGCATCCGCAAAAGTGCGGAGCAATAGTTCCTAAAGGCTCTAACTCGTTTTCATTATCGTGAAACCGATCGGTTGAGATCGGAAATCAAACGCGGAAAACGATCGAAAGTTTCTAACGAAACCGCAAACACTGATGTAACTACATTTTCAAAAACCAAGAAAGGAAAACACTCGGCGCCTAGAGAAAACACTGTATCGCTCAACAATATATACAAGATAGCAGAAAACCTAGAAAAGAAAATGGCCGAGTTCAGCGATCTAATGTCAACTGTAAAAGGCAAGGATAATAAACAATTTAAACAGTACAAATGCCTGTTCACTGAGTCATTAGATAATGACAGGGCCAAACGAAAACCTTTAACCAAACCACTGTCGAACAGAAAGCGAAAAGACCGCAAACAAATCAAAAACAAAAGAAATATAAACGCGAGGCTTGAAAAAAAAAAACCACATAAAAAACCTCTCTAATAAAGATCTCACCAACGACCAGATTAACCTTCTGGCGAAAGGGCTGAAATTTATTCCCACACCCGTGACTAACGAGGAGCAAATACAACGGCAACTCTTGCGTGACTTTGATAGCTTCGCGAGAAGAATGAGACTACGATACATTTTTCACGGGCAGGAAAAAGAACCACATCCATTCCACGTTAAATCCACATGGAAACCACCAATACAACCATCAATCGCCCTAGAGAGCTATCTAGAAGAGGTTAAGGTTAAATTAGTGGAAACCAAACTCACAAAACCAAAAAATAATCTGCCACCAGCCGAACAGAGGGCACTTAAGGCATTAAAGCAAGACAACGAAATCAAGTCAACCTTAAAAAAGCAGATAAAGGGACGACCACTGTTGTGTTCAACACACAAGACAAAATCAAAGAGGGTCAAATTCAACTAGATAACACTGAACACTACAGGTCACTTGAAAAACCAATGGTAGATGAGACAAGCCGCAAAGTCCGACAACTAGTTAATGAACTCTACCACAAAAACCACATAGACGAAGCAACTAAAAAATGGTTTTGTGAAGCACCAAACCCGCCTCGAATTCCAGTTTTCTACACCCTGACAAAAATTCACAAACCGATACCAGTCGGGAGACCAATAATATCAGGGTGCGATGGCCCCGGAGAAACTATCAACATTTGTTGACAGACTTCTTCAGCCTATAGCAAAACAGCAGAAGTCATATCTGAAAGACACCACTGATTTTATCAACTTCATAGAGAGAACGAAAGTCCCAAAGGGGACTATCCTTGTTTCAATGGACGTAACGAGCTTATATACAAATATACCACAGGAGGAAGGAATCCGAACAATATGCGCAGCATATGATGCATTCCATAAAACTGACAAACCTCCTATTCCTACTCAACAGCTTCAAGAAGCGCTACGGCTTATTTTGCAAGAAAATTAGTTCCAATTTAATGGACGAGATTATCTCCAAACACGTGGAACTGCTATGGGGACGAAAATGGCTGTTGCCTTCGCCAATATCTTAATGGCAAAAGTCGAAACAGAAATTATAAGCCAAAGCGTGATTAAACCGCTCGTTTGGTTTCGCTACATAGACGACATTTTCTCCCTCTGGAACACAAACAGAGGAGATATAACACAGTTCATTGAGAAAGCAAACAAACACCACCCTACAATTAAATTCACGGCTGAAGTTTCAGAAACTGAAATAACTTTCTTGGACACCACCATATACAAAGGTGCAAGATTCGAAACAACATCAGTTCTTGATATGCGAACCCATTTCAAGCCTACTGAGACATTTCAATATACACATTTCTCATCCTGTCACCCACCCGGTGTTAGGAGGGGATTTGTGAAAGGAGAGGCTTTAAGAATTCTGAGGACAAACTCTTCTAAAACAATATTTGAAGAGAAACTAGAAAATTTCAAAACACACCATGTTGATAGAGGTTACCCTAAAGCCTTCATCCAAGGAAACCTCTCAGAAGTAAATTTTCAAAACAGGAAACAAGCAATCCGACAAAAAGAGAAAGAAAACAAACGAATCTTGCCGTTTGTAACGGAATATCACCCATCAGTGCCAAACTTAAAAGAAATCCTCATGAGCAAATGGCATTTTATTGAGAAACAACCGACGCTCAGAGAAATATTTAAGGAACCGCCACTTATATCCTACAAGAGAGGGCGTTCCCTGAAAGACATACTCGTTAGAGGAAAAAAAAATAGCTTCAAGGCTAAAAACACGCGAGTGGGAGTCGCGCAGGCCTATCTAACCTCCCTTTTTTTAACGCCGTTCAGTGACAGGTCAATCCTCTCTGAGGTTGACGGTGGCGTTTGCTGTCCGGCTGTCGCCATACATACGAACGACCTGCTCCACGTGGAGCTCGCACGACCTACGGCTGCGTTTGTGTAGGGCGAGCGGCGGAGCTGGCGGCCGGTAGCCAAACAGTCGGTTGTGCTCACTCCTAACAGTTGCGCTGTTTGGTTGAGGTTGCGCGGTTGTCGAGCTCGAGGTTGTTGTTGTGGTCGTCTGCGTTGTGGACGTTACAGCAGCGGTCCGGTTACGGATAAAGTCCGCTGTCTCCAACAAGCGCTGCGCGCACTCGCGTAGTAAATTTGGATCCATTGTAGCTGATAAAGAACGACGGAAAGAAAGAAACGATCGATAAAGAACAACCCAACCAAGTTTCCAGTTTTCGCAAAAAATGTCAAAAGAAACTACATTAGCAATTTATCATTCCACAAGAGTTGCAATTCGAAAGTCATCTTGAAAAAGTTTTTCATATTAATTTTGACCCTAAAAACGCGCCATAGTATCAGTCATTGCATGAGGCCGAGTAATCGTTGAAGTTGCCTGATGAGAGTGGTCCTATAATTTTTTTTAACCATACCAAATAACACTGTCGCAATAAAACGATGATTACTCCTGAAGCTTGAACTCCTTTGAAGTTACAGTACTGCTGTAAACTATCTCTCCATTAGCATGCGGTAAAACCTCGTCTTTGCCGATGTTGTTTGCCGCAAATCCACCAAGGAATCACCGAAACCAAAACCGTGGTAATACCAAAAGCAACCGAAAACCGCGGTGAATTTGCTGTGGTAATGCCTTGGTAAAAGACAATAGTAACTAATTACTATTGTGAAGGTATTGTTAAAATTTTGTCTCATGTTTCTCCCCAAGGATTCAGTGGACAAAACACTATGAAAACAAATCAACAGAAGCTTTTACTTTGCGGAAAGTCCAACGACGGGAGCCATTACATGTAAATCTGAAAGTGTCTGATTTAAAAAATACATCTCTTAGTTTGAATCACACTAATTTTCAAAATTTCTCGTAGTAACAGAAGTTCTTGTCTTATCTTTCCTGCTTTTGCTGCTTGATGTTCAACGCAATAAGCTTCTTCCTCAAAGATATGTTGGTGTGATAAAAAAGTACAGCTGTAGATCTTTTTTAATGGCGAGGAAACTTAAAAATGAAATGTTCCTCTTTATCCCATTCTTCCATGATCAAGTGATGATTTGAAAAAGTGTTTCATTAGTTTGCTTTTACAAGACAAATGCTATTACAACTACAGTTGATTGTATTGAGCGTGAAGTTGGCTCTAAGTCAACATGGTTAATGCTGTAGTAGTAATCCATTTTGTATTCTCCGAGCCACCATCACCCCTTCCCCATTTACATTTGGCCCGTGTACGTATTTACTGTGTGGTTACAAGGACACGCTGGTTACACTTATATTGTTTTTTTATCTCAGATTAATCACCACAATTTACAGATTCACATACATGGCACAGCAACTCCTATTTCTGGACAGCATTTTAGGGGAACATTATGTGATATAAACCCAGAAACTATGGAGTTTTTTGTACGAGAGACAGATAACCCTGAGGATGGGGATAAGAAAACTTACAACATGGAACTTTGGGACCGTCTTCCTGGTCCCTTGGAGGATCCACCCGCCACTGATTTGGAGTTTCAAGAGAGAGCAAGATCATGTGTTGTGAGAGCATTGGATAACCTTTATTACACAAGAAAAACTAATAAGAAAGGAAAAGAAGTAAGGTCATGGCTATTCAAGGAAGATCCTGATGGTAGGCTTACAGCTAGTGTGTATGGTAACACTTTTTGTTTGAAGAATAAAGCTCACATGGGAATTTTGTACTATGGACAAGCCCAGGGTCATCATAGAGTTTGATACATTATGACAGCCAAAATTAATCATTGATTTTAATATCTGAGTTTTTGCCAGTAGCTGCTACATAATGTAATAACCCATTCGCCCCTGGAGATTTTGTCTTTTTAGCTAGTCAAGGCATTTCTGGGGTCAGGCTTACATGTACTTGAATTTTGTTTGCAGCATAAAGCACACATGGGCATACATGCTGTACACGTACCTTTTTTGTTTGTACTATGCACAAACCAGGGTCATCATAGAGTTTGATATGTTATGAAGCCAAACTTAATCATACACTGTAGATTTTAATATCTGAGTTTTTGCCAGTATTGAGTACAGTCTTCTATTCTTGTCAATAAATTAGCTACATGTATTAAGCCATAGACTTGCCCTTGGAGATCTTGCCAAAACTCACCTTGTTTAACTAGTTAAGGTGTTCAATGGTTCTTTGTACCTGGCCATTAATGATCAAATCTTGCTGAAAATTGCCTTGCTAGTCGAGCACTCAAATTCCTTTCATTCCCAACGGTAAGATGACACTTCAGAAGCTTGAGCATGCAGAGAAGGCAAGATTGTGATAGGTTTGTGAACAAGTTTCACTGCCTGCTCGACTTTTCCCTTTCACCCTTCCTTCTTCCCGCTTCTTTCGCTTTTCTTGCCCTATTCTTTTTCTTTTATTGGGCATTTAATAGTAAGGCTTCATTTTGGTGGGGAAAGGTTTTGGGAAAATCCCCAGGGTCATGGACTTACACCTGTACTGTATTTTGAATGAAGTCCAGTTGGCTAGTTGGTCAATTTTCATGTGCATTTTTTGGTCAACTTTACATGGGTTTTGCCTTTTCCCCCTGGTCTGCTTGACTGAATCTCGCTGATTTGGGCATGGTTTGAAAGTTCTCTCCCCCCTAACAAGTTAATTGTCAAACTTGTCCACTTATGACATTACTAGGGATACAAGGAAAGTGGTTCCACTTAC
>JAEMWC010000662.1:497500-503431 GCA_016490735.1 Pachyseris speciosa
TTCACGCTCATTTCTTTCACGGGAACATATGAACCCACAATTGACTTGCTCCCAACGTCAGTGGCTTCATAGCTCAGGTGGTTAGAGCATCGCACCGGTAATCGCGAGGTCACGGGTTCGAACCCCGTTGAAGTCCTGAAGTTTCAGGCCTCTTTTCGCAATTGCATAACTTTCGTTCACAACTGCGAGGATCATTCTTCATTTGAAACTTAAAAAGGCGTGACAAAAGAGAAATTATTATCTACTTTAACAGTCTTAAACAAAGCAAAGATATAACGTGTGCTCTTGGTAATATTAGCCATCTACTATTTGTCCATGGACACATGATGATGGAGAGAGCAAGTACAGGCGTACACACACTCCAAAAAAACCAAACTTTTTCATTCTCTTTCGAGTGGTTGGATGGGTTAATAACATAGAACAGACTATTTGCAATACTGCCCTGCTACAGATTCACTGTTTCAAACGTCACTGGAAAGAAAAAGTTTTAACGAAGATTCTGTTGTCGTTTTGGTGGTTAGCTCAGTTGGTAGAGCACTGCACCAGAATCGCAGACGTTGTGGGTTTGAATCCTGTACAAGCCTGATTTTTTTTTCAGGCTTTATTTTCACTACTGCTTAAGTAGTGTTCAGAACTGCAATGTTCACCTACATATTCAAATTAGATATGTGTTTGTATCTAGAAGGCAATAATAATGATGATGATAATGATGATGACGACAGTTATGATGATGATGATGATGATGATGATGATGATGATGACTATTATTATTTTCTTTTTGTCTTTAATGCAAGTTTTTGTTTTACAACTTTAGATGTTAAGGGCCCTCCGCTAGATGTTTACTGTTCCTTATTATTTTTATAATAACAGTATTATTATATTGTTGTTGTTATTATTATTATTATTATTATTATTATTATTAATACAACATGATAGAAATGCATGAAACCCCAAATGGTAACTTGAAAAAAATCCAAGTTCCAGATGGGATTTGAACCCACGACCCTCCGTGATCCAGACGAATGTTCTAACCACTGAGCTACTGGAGACTCTGTGGTGAGCAAGGGTGAAATGTGGGCTTTGACTGGTTACACAGCCAAATAATGATGATTATTATTATTATGGCAGTTGACAAACGTATGGATGCTAAAATGGTAAAACATAGGGCACACAGCGTAACCTATGCAGTCTGAAGGAACTAAAAGAAAACTACTGATTTAAAAAATATACAATAAAAGATAAAAATCTAATAAACAATCTAAAGTTATCTGGTACTAAAACTATTTTGAGCATGTATGCCATTCCCTTATGGAAAGTCAAGAGACTGGCTTTGAAAGTTCTCACTATGTTGAGAGAAGTCGAGATGGTAGCCTTCTGCATCCTTCTCAATATGTCATAGCCCCTGCTGCCAAAGAGCTTCCTCATTGTCAAGTCTAGATCCCTTGACCGTCCCCCTAGCACATCAATGATGATGTTGCATTGTTCAACGTCATAGCCTGGGTACTGCTTCTTCAGCTCGAATTGCAGAGGCCCGTACTTGACCGTCTTCTCCTCGGACTTCTTTTCCCGATGCTCCATCCATGGACAGGACATCTCTACAGCCCACACCTTCTTATTCTTGTCGTCCACAAATCGAGCGTCCACTCTGTTAGCCTTGACGATGGTGTGTTCCGCATAAACTGGGACAGAAATTATTCCCAAAATGCTAGTGCCTCAGGTGACTCGTAGACTGGTTTGGGCACTGCACACGAGTACCAGGGAGGAGCCGAATCAATTATTATTATTATTATTATTATTATTATTATTATTATTATTATCATCATCATTATTTACAAGTATCTACAGGCCCTTTTTTTCCTTTGGAAGTGCAAGCATGAGCCATGATTAATTTTTTCAGTAATAGTAATAATAATAATTTACATTTATAGCGTAGACCTCTATATGAATTTATTCAGTTGCACTTCACAATATTGTTTAAGTAAAATTTCAATATAAACTAAGTTGTTGCTATCCTTTAGGAACCAAGACTTAGTGCATATTTTTTTTGTTAAATGTAAGCCTAAACTATAGTTATGGTTGACCCTGCATACTAGACCACAAATACCGCAAGTCAACAAACTTCTCACACTATTGAAATTACAATTAAGTTCTTAATTGATGTAAATGCCTTACCAGTGCTTTTTAAACAAGAAACTCTCCCAAACGTAGATAACAACAGCTACACTGTAGCTTTGATAGGAAATTATTTTGCCTTTACTCTTGTATCCCACATAAGATTACCTCTTTGATTGTCACGTTGCCACACAGCACTATCAAAACATTTGCTCTATTTTAATATATGATTATTTGGGGTGCATAATGTCAGTGATTCTCATTTCTTGTAGTCAGTTATACAATGTAATATATATATTTTTCAGACACCTACTCCTGGTTTGAAACACAGCTTATGGAGGGATTCTTTTATAATATGCATAACAGCAGAGGAAGAATTGCAGTTCATTATTTATTGGAAAGGCTATTTTGTGTACAAGAAAACATTAGAGCACACAACATTGGTGATAACAGCACAAGATTGGAGCCATGTGTACATGAGATTGTATTCTTTCTAAAACATTGACACTGATTGGTTTACAGAGACATTATCTTCATCTTCAACATCATCATCAGAGTCATATTCATGTCATAGTATACCTGAGAGAACAGAAGAGTTGCCAGTTAGCAGTAGATTGAGACCACTACCACCAGGCAGGCCATCTCCACCAATGATACTTCCCTGGCACAAATGCCTTGTGCCTGACATAGTCATTGAGAAAAAACAGGGAACCCAAAGACAGGAGGTAGTGGTTGTTTCTATAAAAGCTGGTCACAAGCTGATAACAAACCTTGTCTTAAGGGAAAGGAGTATGACTTCACCACAGATGAATTTGCAAATGAGGTTGTAAAAATGTGTTGCGACTTGCAATACTATATGCATTTTGATTGTCTAATACACTTACAGTCAAACCTCTATTAAGTGGTCACGATTCTGAAAAAAGGCACACGGTTTATAGGGGTGACCGATTGATGGTCCTCAATAGAGGATAAATTACAGTAAATGTGGTAAGCAAATCTTTTCGGGAATTTAATAAGTGACCGCTTAACAGAGGGCTGCTTAAGGCCTCCTTTACATGGAGGTAGGAAGATCCTAGCACTAGGAAGATCCTAGAAGGTGGATCATCCTAGCGCCATATGTTTTCTGTATTCAGTTTACATGTAAAGGGTTGTACTTGGCCCTACCGCTAGGATCTTCCTAGTCCTAGGATCATCCTACCTGAGAGGTAGGAAGATCCTAGCACCATTTAAACTGGTTTCACTAGGAAGATCCTAGTACCAGGGACAAACAACAAACCAAACAAACATGGCGGCGGACAGGAGGATCAGCGGCTAAAGGAAGACAATTTCGTTGAAATTTCCGACCTATATTTCTGCATGTAAACCAAACGAAAAGTTGTTTCGCCCTCTAGGATCTTCCCAGTGCTAGGATCTTGCTGCCTCCATGTAAACAACCCCAAAAAGAGGTTGGACTGTAGTATGCCCAATTTACTTCAGAACATTTTTTTGTTTGCTTTTTTTGTTTTGTTTTGTTTTGTTTTTTTTCGGCATAGAGAATGAAGACTCTGGTCAAGTCCAAGTTCATAGTGAATTAGATCGTTCCATGACAGTCGATAAAAGAACGAAAAAACCCTTCTATAATGAGGTATTACTTGTACATTAGTAACAGATGTGGCATACACATGACACTGGGTATAAAAAACGGGAAATCCTGTGATATAAAGTATTACATGTATTTTGATTTATGCAACATATTTAGGCGACATCATAAACGATCTGACTTGGAAGGAAGAAACTGAATACCAATTCCATACTCGCGCCTTATCTCGGCTAAATTATTACGACTCTGACTGAACAAGAACCGATAATTCTTAACTATTTTCTTTCTGGACATCGACTTCTCAGAGTCTGTGTATAAAGATGCGTCTAGGACCTTCTCACAGCTAAGGGTACGCACATACAAATTACATTGGCTAGCAAACTCCAAACTCGACAAGTTCAGAAGTAATAAACGGCGAGTTTTCAGATAACGTGTGAACATGAACGAAATTCAACACGTACTGTTTCAATGGGCAGAAATTTCTATTTTTAAACAGTTCTGAAAATTAAATCCTTTAGACTTTAACACTAACGTGACGTGGTTGTGCAGAGTTGCCTTGTATATTGCAAATTAGTCGCATAACTGTGTGTACAAAGATCTCGCAGTTCTTTGATTGCACTTGACGTCCCGGCGGCCATGTTGGTTGTAAGAACAATAGCCAAAAATTCTTTTGGGAATTTGACTATATTATCATGCAAACCTTGAGCTACAATTTTTCTATTGTATTGGCACCAACATGGCCGTCTTATCACGTGAGTGAAATCATAAGAATAATGTCCACCACTTGCCTAATATCCTCCAGAAGAGATTTGCTTTTAAGTGATAGCACCCCGTTACTTCTATAGTAATGTTGACAATTTTAGGTAAACAATCTAAGTTAAATTCCTGTTTGAAGGCAGGTGGCATAGAATATTGCCATTTTCCACAATTGTAGCTTCCAGTAACTAAAAGGTGTCATCTTTGAATAGCAAAGTGAACATATTGCTACAGCACAACTGGGATTAAACTTATTTGTACGTTTTATTAGCATGGTTTTGAGGAATTACTGGTGTGCCAATCCAATTTTAAACTTCATTAAGTTGATTTGCTCCAACTTTGAACAAAGTGTCAAATGTTATTATGTATACTCTGAAAATATTGTACTAAACTATACATTTACTGATGCACATAATTTATGTTCCTTGAGGATGGCTGTTGCCATACAAATCTCTTGCACATTGAGAAAGTGTAACACGCAGTATAATACGCACAGACAATTATATTGACCAGGTCACGTTCATAGGCGATCATGCAATGCAATACCCGCGAAGAGCTCTGAAGATAAGTTAAAAATCCTTTAAGCTTTCAACAGTAAAATGGACGATGCAAAGAAGGGTAAATCCGTCTAGCCAAAATGCCATGAAAAGATCAAGGTACGTAGGAGTACATTTTTTTAGCCTGAATTTGTCATTCAGCATTTGGCATCAATCCTGTCAAACTTTAGGCTGACCAAGATGCCATTAAAAGATCTATATACGGACAAAAAAGCCCATTTCTATTCTGAATTTGCCCATTGAAAAGATCTAGATACGGACAAGAAGCCCATTTTTGCCTGAATCAGGTACTGTATTTTCCAGCATTTGGCGCTCTTCTCATCAAACTTCTGTCGGGCCAAACTGCCATGAAAAGATCAAGGTGCGGACAAGGAAACCATTCCTAGCCTAAATTTCGTGCGAAGACTAATACCCACAATACGCGAAATATTTTCTGAAAAGGTCCCTTAAAATTTTCTGTTTCTGTCTCAATAATCGCAGCAACGCATGATTCTTTTCTGCGTCCAATGTTAGCTCGTGAATTAAAGTTACCATACAGGGGCGTAGTCAGGATTTTTCCACAGGTACGCACAATTTCGAAATCTCCCTCTCCACACCCCCTCCCCCTCCACAAGTCCCCAATCTTTTTCACGTGCCTTCATTAAATTGTCTTTCAAAGACAATTTAATGAATGTACGTGAAAAAGTTACCATCAGCAATGCCGAGGTTTATGTTGTAAGCGTATGCGTTCTTACTTGCTATGAAATATTACATGAGTCGTGAAATTCTGTGTTGCTTTTTTGAGTTTATTGACGTGCTTCGCTTGTACCACGTTGCACATTGTAGGGCCGTAGCTAGCGGGATGGGGAGGAGGGGGCCAGCTGCCCCCCTGGACTTGTTGAGCCAGACAAATTAAGTCTGTGATGGAGTTGTTTTCTTTAGACTCAG
>JAEMWC010000663.1:0-20000 GCA_016490735.1 Pachyseris speciosa
ATTACCACGTACATATTGCCTTATAATTTTTTTTGGAACGGTCGGCGAGTTAAAAAAAAAGAACCAATCTAGCGACTTGTACTGTACAATATCGAATGACAAAAAATCCAAAAAAAAATGAGAGTTAAATAAAAAATGTTATGTTATAAAATGACAATATTTAATTTCTAGCTTGAGTATAATTTGAGAAGGTCGAACGTCCTGAAGTCTGCAAGCTTTGAAATCAAAGCAAAGATTTAATTGTCGAAAAGGCAACGCCTTTCCGATTTCTACCGGCGAAAAGCATGCTTGATGATGCTAATAGATAAAAAATATTGCTTTTCATGCCCGAAACGGATCAATCGACAATAATTATAAAAATCTCACAAAGAAACATAGTTCCAATTCCTATAGTATAACATGCCCTCGAACTTTTGTGCGTCTAGTAGTGCTCTCGATTCTTTAACGAAGATATCAAGACTGGAAAATGGCAAGAAATTATCATGTCATAAGCAAAATAAAATAAAATACGAAGGACTTCAATTACAATAATCACAGAAGTTTCTCGAGTAAAATGGAATATTTCACTTACGTTTTCGGCGAGCTTTCGCAGTTGCTTTTCTCTCTCATATTGTGTGATAAGTTGTTCGTTATCGTCACTTAATATTTCTAGCTCCACTAGCTGTTCGTTGTTGTCTCCGTATGCGCTGTCGAGTTGTTCCAACACTGAAACCATCAGCGGCATAAGTCCTGAGACAACATCCTGGTCGTACTTCTGTATCATGCGTTCAAACTCGCTGTAAATACTGTTGGCTAGATTTGACACTCTCTCCGACATTACAGTCGTACCACCTTCGTCTCCACTCGAATAAACCACATCGTTTTTTTCTTCTTCGCCTTCCATGTCCCTCCAATTTCTTCCCAGTCAAAAGCACCGTGTCAAACCTTCATTTCTTTGAAAACTGACCAAAGAAATATAAAAACATGGACATTTTGGCATGATTGCTTCGCCTCCAGAAAGAAAGCTCGCCCTCTTCCAATTCATTTCCATAAGCCGAGAGAGGTCTGGTGAGGCATTCTTTTAAGAGGTCTTGACGCCAGCCAGTCTTTCGCTTCGACCAATCAAAGCATTTTCTGTTACAAACATTTAGCAAATTTGCAATTATCAAAATTGGACATATTTCACAATTGATTGACAACAACAATCCCAGAGCTACTGAACCGTCCGTCGCCCAAAGGACAAACTTTGATACACGCAGGAACTTGCCGGTGTAGTCGGTATTTTATGAGCAGTCAACGAGGCCTTGCAAGGGGTGGTCTGGTGTCGCTTTGTCGCTCGTTTACGACTCTGTCTGTCGCTTGTTTCGTTAGGAACAAATGTCGCTGTCGCAAAGAAAACAAAAAGTAATGGAAAGTTAATTGTCCCTGTTGCAAACGTTCGTGCGTTTTGTACCAATTTCTGTCGGTTGTCGGTGTTTTGGGAGACGATCGTCGCCTGTTTTTGGAGCCATGTCGCTCGTCGCTTCTACCTCTTGGAAGGCCTCGTCAACAAACCGCCGCATTCTCACAAAATTTACCTGCTCTTGTCTACAATGCGGTGATGTCATGTCTGCTCACAACAATTAATAATTATTGGCCAAAGCAAAGCAAAGCATCCATTCATATATCTAGATTTAATACATAGTGTATTACACATGAGATTTCCCCTTCCATTTCCAAAAGGGTGTTTGTCCAAAAACCTAATTTACCAGCTGAAACGAGTCTCCGGGTAGCTCAGTTGTTGAGCATGCATAGCCTGTTATGCAATGGTATGCAACCTTACATGACCCTAATCTTTCTAAGTGTTAGCCAGGGTACTGCTCTATGCTTGGATATTTCAAAATGGAGTTAAATATGCTTTTATTTCTCAAGGGTATCTGCAGAATATTAAAACCAAGTCCCGGTCTTAAAATACTGTTTGGAAAAATGACGTAATGAGCAAAAATGATCTCGCGCGCGAAAAATAGTCGCGCCAACACACGTGGTACCACGTGCATTTTACTCAAATTTTGAACATGAAAATTAAATAGCCTAGTTTTATTTTTAAAGAGAATTGTAGTTTTTCAAACGATGAAAATATATCCTTGGCTTAGAAATTTACTAAAATATTTCAAGGTACAACAGTTTTGTTTGATTGAACGGTGTTATTCAAATGAGCGCTGCTCTTATTTGCATTTGAAAGAGGTACGTGGAAAAAACTCACTTGTTGAGCTTCGTCATACATGTCTCAATGGAAAACTGAGTGCTAGGAAACCAAGAATATTGATTTTTCAAAGCCAGCTTTTCTCGGATAACCTGGCTAAATATCAGTTGGCACAATTCTATCAGAGTCCGCAAAATTTCAGTTGAATAGACGTACTTAAACGCTCGTAAGATCACCATATATTGGAAGACGGGGTTGCGCTTACTCTTGAAACAGCTCGTTAGTCATCTTCCCAAGTTTATTTGGTTAGCAACAAGGCTTTGCCAAACCCTTCATTATCAACTTGCAAGGCTGCAACAAAAGCTCCACGACGTAGGAAAGCGAAAGCTGAAGGACTCACAATGGGTACTAGAAACAAGACCGGCTACGAGTTGTTCAAAACAACAACCATCTATGCACTGTTTTGCATCGCTAATTTCGTAACTTACGCCGACGCATCACACCAAATCGCACAGGAGAAGCCAAAGGACCTTTTCACCAACAAAGTCAACTTAAGCGACAATTTCGTCGTGGAATGGAAGGTCGACCAAAAACAAAAGTGCATTCAATTCAATTTGAACGTTGTCATCGATGAAAAAGGTTGGGTTTTACTGGGTTTCATGCCAGCGGCGATGAACATCTCGGAGACTCCTACGATTCAACAGTCTAGAGGAGATTTTGTGGTAACTGGTTTTTCGTCCGCCTCGGCCGAGAGGAAAACTCTGGTAAGGAGCCTTTTTTGCTTGAATAAATTTGATATCAATCCCCTGTATCATCAGGTTTTGATCGATAATCTTAGACAAAAGGTCGGTGTATATTGCATCGATGAATGCAAACGTACATTTCGTCTGCACGTAGAAACCATATTAAAATAAAGAGTAATAAAAATATCCCGCATCCTTCCCGTACTCAATTTTATATTTTTATAAAGAGTCAATAGATTTAATGTACATGTGTATTCCACTTCGCAACCATTGTATCGCATTGCTCCATACAGAAGCAAATTATTTCCTTGTTTAAAAGCATTATACTTGGTGCAAAGTAACAAGATCGGGCGCAGTTTGCCATTAAAATCTTTTCTTTTTTTATGCTTGAGCGTCTTGCTTGAGTTCACCCACTATTTTGCAATGTAATGTTGAGCTGTGAGTTATCATCGGGCCCGGGTTGGAAATTTTTCATGCTATCGTAAACTTCAAACAATTCTTTTAAAATACCGTGTACAGTAGTTAGAGTAGAGAGGCGAGAATGCCCACTTTTCATGATCTGAGACTTTTTGAGGAGACTACATTTAGTTACTTGGTTATTTTTTGTTGAACATTTTTAGTAAAATAAGATAAAAAAAAGGAAAGATCTCCATACGGCCCCATATATTAATTATGCATGCGCCCTTGTCATAATTATTATACGGACAGGATGAATGGAGTTTGAGTCACAAAATGTATGCATAATATTAATGTGCGGGGCTGCAAAGACACAGAAATCTTGCCAAATACAAAATCACAAATAATGACAATAATCACTGATGCAGATGTTGTGCATGCCTTTACAGGATTTGAACACGATAGAAACGCCAGGAGAACTAAAGATAGATGACAACACCACCACACGTATGGACTATCAGGTTACCGGAGACAATTCTACAGAAAATTCAAGTGTGCAAATTCTATACATCACCCGAAAACTTGACACAGGCGACCCACAAGATGTTCCCATTACAGTGAGTTACTTGTCTGTATGTTCAGTAGTGGAGGTCTTGTTCATCTCCTAATTAATTAGCTTCCAGTTCCCACTCTTCTTAATGATAGGCTTGTGTCTCTCTATATTTATTTATTTTTATTTCTCTATATTTATGCCATTCTAAAATATCGTACAATTTTCCTTAAAGTCTTTACCATCTTTGGGTGTATCTCGTTAATATTCATCAGTACCTGCTTTATACACCTAAACAATAAGAGTTGTGATTGAAAACTTTTCTTTTCAAAAGAGTATTCTCAGATTAGGGTTTTTAATTAGGTTTTTGTGTAAACGATTGTAAAAAGGATTGAGACTTCCATGGAAAGTACAACGGGGGAGGGGGAGAGTTTTTAAGAACCTATTTGTCATCATCATAATCATCATCATCATCATCACCTCCACAACCACCATCACCATCGTGATAGTCATCTGTGATTTTTACAAATTATTGGTTAAAATTCTTTGTTTCAAATTAAAGGATCAACCCATGTGGATTTTTGGTGCATACGGCACATCTGATGACAACTTCAAAGAGCTGGCAAAGATCAAGGACAACATTAACGACAATCTGATGGTCAAAAAAGTAGTCTTTATGCAAAAAATTGACAGCAAAACAGATGACAATGAAGCACCATGGCATAAAGTGTTGAAGGGTATGTTAAACCAGTGTAGCCTGCGTAGCTGGCAGTATTGTAGGTGCGCAGAGTAAAGAGCTGCTACAAGCTCATTGTCGTGGCTTTGCTGCTTGCTTTCAGCAGCTCCGCCACCCCCTCTGCACCTACAATACCACCAATTTTATGTACATTTTGTAATTTTAATATATATCTTTTACATAGGCTTTGATTAACCCTTTGACTCCTGAACATTTTGCTGAAAAACACCTTTTGAAGCTTGTCGAGCTGTTTTCAGGTCAGAATCTAGCCAAAACTGCCCAAAACTCTGTTTGCTGGTCGAGCTCCTTACGCCCTTCAAACTTCCAAGTTTGGGCATGCGCAGGTTGAAAAGTTTCACTGCCCCCTCTCCTTCTACCTTTCGCTTTCTCTCCTCCCATTTTCTTTCACTTTTCTTGCTTCACCTTCTTTCTCTCTTGCTGGGTATTTTCTGGGCTTCCTTTCCGCGGGAAAAGGTATTGGGGAAAATTTCTAGGAATGTAGGATTAGATCATTGGAAGTGCAGGTGGGTAGTGGAAAAATATTTTCATTCAAAGTTTTGGGTTTGTTTGATGGAATCGTGCTCATTCGAGTATGGTTTGAAAGATCTTTCTGTCAGTTTCCAAGGACCAACTTATTATAACTCTTTAGAAAATGATCTTAAATATCTAATTCTCTCCACTCATTCAAAACGAAATTGAAAAGAAATTATATGTGAATTATGTTAAAAATCTTGTAGTAAATAGTTATCTTTCTTCACATGTCTGATATTATTTTTATAGTCATTGTTACATGTACCATACTTTATATTTTGTCAACTCAGTCTATGTATTTAGTTAATTTACACTTACCCTCATTGTATTTTACTTTCGATCCTGGCCTTACTGTTACTGTTAACTTTATTTTTACTCTGAGAGAGAATGTCTTTGTGGTTTCCTTTTGGGCTTCCTCACCACTTTCATTTGCTTTGTGTAACTGTTTTGTTTTATCGTTATTTGTATTTTGTGGTAAAATAAATAAACATCCAAAAAAAAATCTCTTCCCCCTACACATGTTGCATGTAAAAGTTGTCTACGAGTTTAAAATTGATGACGTCACAAGTGGTACAAGAGCCATTGTTCTGCACAGTCAGTTTCGACAGTGCAGGAACCAAAGGGTTAAGAGTTTATAGGAAAATTGCAATTGTTTTTTATTGCAAATATTTTAATCTAATACTACATGTAATCTTATATTTTATTAGTTCTTAATTATTAGGTGTCTCCAATTAGTAGGCAATGTGTTGCCGGTTGACACATGACATATAAATAAAGTTGTTCAAAAACCTGCTGGAGAAATTTAATGCACAACTATGATTATTTACCAGTTTCAAACCTTTACATTTTAGTAATTTCCTCTTCATGAGTTTAGACAAATGAGTTAAAACTTATTTTGAAAATGTTTACCAGACAATGCTGAGCTCTTCAGTATGTTTAAAGCATACCATCTACACTTGCTCTTCACAGCAATTTACAAAATTTAAACTAATGAAATACCATTGGTAAATACAATTGGTAATTATTAATCAGACAGGTTAGTCAGACTAACATTCACATCAGTGTTGGTACAGATTTTCATGCTACAATTCCTGTTTCTCTGACAGAACAAGTACAGAAACACTGGATTGGTGTTGTGATTGGCCTCTCAGCATTGCTTACCATGGTGATTGTTGCAATGGTTTATTTATGCTCCAAGAAAGGCAAGCTTGACAAAGGAAAGAAGGTCAAAATGACATTCTACAAGGAGTAAGTCTCCCCTCATAATTTCTTTTGAATATCCTCGTGACTTAAATTGATCACTATCCCTCCTTGTAATATCCCTGTTACTGGCTTCTTATGCAAAATTTCATGTCTCTCACTGAGCTTTCACGATTCATTGCTTTTTAAGAATTTAATTGGAAATAATAAAATTGCAAAATAATAATACTAAGAAAATAACCTCTTCCCATGAGGGGATTTAACACTGATGAGATTCATGAGCTAATCTGGGAATTTTCAAATCAAGTCAAGCAAGCTGCCTCACTGCACGTACCTCCTACTTCTTTCTACCATACATGCTCTTACTCCTATTTTTGAATCTTAATACAGTTGCTAACATTTCATCTTTCAACATCCACAGTGACGAGGATGATGAAGCCAGAGTGGCATTCCTCCATTCCCGCACATGATGGAGGCCGTGGATCATGTGCTTGTCGTTCCTCAAGGATTTGTCAAGATGCTTAAATTGGAGTTAATTGCCAGACTAAATGGCAAAGACTAAAAAGCCCTGTGCAGACAAGTCAAAGATGGTGCACAGGAAAGGGTGCTTTCTTTTCAGGCTTCTACGATTATATGCTTTTAAGAAAACCTTTCCACATGACACTAAAAATAACAAGAAGCATGCTAGTACTTCTGTTTCAAACTTTGTTCATGTAAACAGACAAACAGACAGACAAATGGTCGGTAGTTATTTGTGATAAAATCAAAGAAGAATTTAGTTTTAGTACATATCAAAGGAAGTCCAGCTGGCTCTTCTAATCACAAATTTTTTTCTTCCCTGGGAATTTGTCAGCAAGGGTCACAACTTTGTATGGGTGAAACCTTTGTTCTTTAGAAATCAGATTTGTAGTACTGGATACAAGGCATCCAGCCCTGTGCAGACAAGTCAAAGATGGTGCACAGGAAAGGGGTGCTTTCTTTTCAGGCTTCTACGATTATATGCTTTTAAGAAAACCTTTCCACATGACACTAAAAATAACAAGAAGCATGCTAGTACTTCTGTTTCAAACTTTGTTCATGTAAACAGACAACAGACAGACATGTCGGTAGTTATTTGTGATAAAGTCAAAGAAGAATTTAGTTTTAGTACATATCAAAGGAAGTCCAGCTGGCTCTTCTAATCACAAAATTTTTTCTTCCCTGGGAATTTGTCAGCAAGGGTCACAACTTTTGTATGGGTGAAATCTTTGTTCTTTAGAAATCAGATTTGTAGTACTGGATACAAGGCATCGATACTTTGTACTTGCAAGCTAATGTTAAGAAAGACAGATGAAATAATTTCCATTGGACAAGTAAAATATGTTCCATTAATATAGTAATTTGATAAGACCTGGAGATTTTTTTGCTGTAAATAGTATACATATACAGCTGATGCACATAAAACATGTAAAAGCAGTCAACACTCTGTACTTGCATGCTAACATAAGATTGAAAGATGGTATAATGTCCATTAGACATGCAAAAAGGTTCCTAAAGTAATTTGTTATATCTGTAAACTGTTTTGCTACAAAAGCTAGCTGATTCTCATAAAAATGTAGTGTTGCATTGTTAGGCTGCCTAAGCCATACAGTATAACAAACTTGATAATAAAATAGATGCAGTGCATTATTCATGTCACTAGCTTGTAGGCCAGGGCCCAGTTGTTCAAAAGCTGATTAAATTTTGCAAATTATAACATGCAAGAGAAAACTAGTTGCAAACTGCAACTGCCTGGAAGTAAAGTCATATTTCAATGCATATCTAGCTGGAGAGGACCCAGCAAACTAGCTAATTCACATGTCATTGCCTTCCCCATGGGGATTCTAAAATCAGTCAAGCAAACTTGAGGTCGGGAAATCTTGCAAGACTAAGTCCACTGGGTGAGATGTCTCTCAGCAGAAAATCCTCCTCACAACTGACATCCTCTACAACTTGTGAATTCCTCCACCCCCTAATCTTTGATTGTAAAACAGTGTAGAGATGTTCCCCTTACCCTCGGGCAAAGAATCCAAATCCATCTCCTTGTATTCCCCATTATTTCCCTGGTTGGCCCGGGGATCGACCCCACGGGGAAGCGATGGCATGCGCATAATAACAATAACCACAGAAAACAGTGAGACATTGAAGTTTTCCAAATGGAAGCTCTCATGCTGTTGCTTTTGTGTGTGTGTGTGTGTGTGTGTGTGTGTGTGTGTGTGTGTTTCAATAATTTCTAATGAAATAAACTACATAGTCTACTAGCTTCAAAATAATGTTTAACTTAAATGGGCAGAGGACAATAATTTGAATTTCTATCATCTCTTTGATTAGGAACACTTACAAACAATTCCAATGCACAACAACTTGGCGTTACAGTTACATTACGTAAAATGTGAGGCTACAACATAACTGAGATTTTAAGTTAAATTTTTCACCATTTTACAGCAACATATTACTTCACGCCATCTTTCAAATGAGAAATCCCTTCACATTGTTATCATTGGTGGAAAACTGCTTGACTTTATGCTTGAATGTTGCTTCCAGAAATGCTCCTTCTTGTTACATGTATACGTACAACAAATCCACTTTATTAACCACTGTCCAACAGCTTTGTCTGAGATTTTAACAGCCAAATCAATTAATTATCAGTTCCATGTGAAAGCATCCTGCACCAAGCAAAAAGTACCAGTAATTTGATCTTTGGAAGTGATGAAGTTTGTCATCCATTGAGAGCTTTGTAGGCATACGGTGCTGAAAACCAGAGAAAAGTTAATTAATGCACACAATTGAAACCTGTCAACAGAAACTTGGATACATGCCAGTAGATTTTGCAGAATCACTTACAATATAAAGGCTTGATCGACAACCATGCCAAGCACAAATTTAGCCTTAAAATCTAACTGTGTTGTTCCATATTAACAACAATTTAGCATACTGGTACACTGATTGGTATTCATGGAGAAAAGGTGCTCATCTGTTGTGTTTTGTTTCTTTAATTTAATTTAGTAAACCCACAATCTTTTACTCAAATATTTCATCTTGTCTAAAAATCTGCTGTGCTCTCCAATCCAACTGAGCAAAGTAATTTTCCAAAGAGTTAAAAAATTCCATTGGCAAGCACATACAAGATTTACCATATCTACAGTATAAATGTAAAGATACGGTTAATATTGCATGCAAATAACCAGTGCCAACAAACAAACAAAATGATCCAAATCATGGAACTTTTTATGGTCATTTTTACAAATTTAAAACTATAGCTGTAAACTTGGTTTGAGACAAGTATACAGTTTTCCTATATTTTCATTATCAAACATCCTAAGCAGCTTTTCAGGTTGCAAAAACAATTCCTGTTCCCTGCTAACAAAGGCCTCTTTTCCTTGTATTCAGCGTGCAGGAGAAAAGAGACCTTTGCCATGGGTCGAAACGGTCTTTGATTAAGCCACCGTCTGCAGTCGTGGACGGAGCTTTTAATAGGCAAAAGCATCAGGTGCCCAACACAAGGCACCGGCTACATTGAGTGTTAGCACAGGGTACTTTTGGTATTCTAAAGCATGAGTTGATGTAGAAGATGAGGGATCAAAATTTCAGCCCAAATTAAAATAGCAGTACTTATGGATTAAAGTTAAAACATTTTGTTCTTTCTGATTGTTCGCGTTCCAGCATCACAGATTACCATGGACCGGAAACCAGCCACGAAAACCATTTGCATTTTCCCGCAGAAAACTGCCATTTGATCCTGCTATTTGACGACTTGTTTCTTTCTCCGCATCGTGTTTGAAACTGCTAATAAAGTATACAACGAACTTAAGGTAACTTTTTGGGCCTGAAATGCACCAGATTGCACCTCAGAGCATACAGGTGCATTAATGCTCCGGCTACTCTGCATTTTCCCCCTTGTAATTTTCTCTGGGCGCATGCTCAACACAGCCCCTTTCGACCATGACAGAAGTCTCTTTTCTCCTGCACGCTGAATACAAGGAAAAGAGACCTCTGCTAGCAGGGAACAAGTCCCGAGGAAAAGTCCCTTTAAATTAACCACAGCTTTTTCTTTAATTAACAATCAAGCTGCACGGTTACATCAAGTGGTCATTAAATCTCATGCTACACTAAGTTGCAAAATTGTCGAGACACTGGCACAAAACCACACACACACACACACAAACACACACACACACACACACACACACACACACACACACACACACACACACACACACACACAGCGCAACGTAGTTAACCAATGGTGTTCAAATTTGAGTCTGTTTTTGATTTAAAAAAAAAGGTGACATAACACTTAAATGACGCTACAACTCTGTGGTGTGATCCGTAGTTAAAAAGTTTTTGTCGGAGAATTAGAATCTTTCGACCGTGAAAGTTTTCGGGCATCGTGGACAATCGGAAATCATCGGAACACCTTCTGAAATCCACCTCGGGGGTTGACTGAAGACGAGAGTGATTTTAGGTGAAGGTGCTGCCATTAAATTGTAATAAATAAGAAAGCCTCAGCCTCATAATCATTAAATTGTTACCGTCCCAGCTTACCTAATCTTAGCAGTGCCACATAGGCAACAAAAATCTTCACTGTAAACCATACGTTCTGCTTGTTTCTCTTTCTTTCTTCCTCTACAGCAGCCTTATCAGGTGATCCACCAGCACCACCCAAACGAAACATGATTTCAAACAATGAACTACTTCGTTCTATAGTTCTTCCGAATTACCACATAGCGCTTGCAGCGTCACGTACGTTACACGAAAAATACCTTGTTGTCTAGGCCCCCGACGCGACAGTGGGACTAGGGAGTTTAAGAAATGAGGACGCGACGGCAACGAAAACGTCATTTCAAAATAACCTCTCTTTTATTAGAGCACTTTCGCAATTTTTCCAATTTGTTCATCTTGTAAAATGTCGGCGAACTATCCAGGAACTAAATTTCTATGAGCGGCGTTAAAGTAAAGAAAAAGAAAGAAAAGGAGAAATCAGTAATGTAACCAATTATTAGTTTTTTTTTTTTTTCATTTTTATATTAGACTGTGCGAATACTAATGTGTGTTCGAGTTCACTGGCATTGACATAATAATAATTTTAAAACTACATCGTAACATAAAACAATTACTCTTTCCGGAATTTCACGGCAGTAGTAATGATTATACATTTAATTAAAGAACACGACACAACGTTTAAGTTGCAAACGTTTTTTTTATTTAATTCACAAATCCACTGCGTCTGAAAGTAGCATCTGAGGCCTTTTTTCAATACGTTTGTTTCCGAAGTATGACGATTCTAGGATTGTTTTTTTTAAGAATGGTCTTGCGACATATTTTTTAATTCTTAACATCCTGGTGTGAGTTTTAGCGGTACGTATTCTAAGAGTATATTTAACATTTTTGTAGCAAGGTGGGTTTTTTATTTACTCATTACAAATAGAAAAAAAACCACAAAACCAATGGATCAAAACATCTTTTCAACATGAAAAAAAAGGAGAACTATGCCTATAAAAACAGCAAAAAGCTACAGTGCAGGAGAATAGACGACACATTCTATGTCCTATGTACAGGTGTATGTATATTGATTTGCCAAGTACATAAAGAGAAAATAAGTAAAATAAGGGTCCAAATACATCAAAATATCCTGGTAGAATGTTCAACTTTCGAATTATCGTTGGATGTTCAGGCCTGAAGAAATCTGTTGGCTAAGCGTTGTCGACAAACGTCGGTCTCTACTCCAAAACCAACTGCTGGATACTGAGTTCGGCATTTCGCAGAAACATTGGCATGATTTTCTGAGTTAGAGTTGCCCCTCCTAGTTGCTCCCTTCACCTGCCGTCTTACCTCGTTCTCACACCTGTCATATGACGCGAACTTATTGTAGTTTGCCACCGAAGATGGCAGTGAACCGGCAGCACGAGACTTTCTTTTCGCTTCAGAAGGCGACGGTCTGTTTGCAAACTGCTGATAGGATCTCAGATATTTCCCGTTGTTGAATCTCACGGCGTGGTTTGTTTTAGTTCCTCTATCCTGTGGCTTCTGCACAGTTTCTTTCCCTTTGTTTTCACTGGTGACCAAATCAATAGGTGGTGACACTAACCATGAATAAGGATTACGCGCTACCGATGAACTCTGCTGTCGTTTGCTCGCGATTTCATTCGCTGAATCCCCCTTATTCCCATCGCTGAATCTTTCACTCTCATGGGCTATCGTTGCCTTTGACTTAGTGTCACGGTTGTCTGTTTCAAGGAATACGGAATTTTTTGAGGTGATTGTTCCCATGATTTTTAGCTGCAAATCCTTGAAACAAAACGCTTAACCGGCACTGAATTGATGGCCGCTGGCAATAGCAAACTTCACTCTTCAGTGGGTGCGGTTATCTCCTAGCTACGTACGCTAATTGCCTCTTAAGTAAGTATATCGGCTCGATGAAAGGAAACTAAAACAAAGTTAATTATAGTACTGAGGCATATTAAGCCATGGTTAGAAACCTAATTTGCATAAAATCAAAAAACCAATCATAACATTGCGCATATATATAGGATATATAGGATAAAATCGTCAAACTCGGCAGTCAGATAAAACGTGATACCATTACCAGATTTTGGTGTTTAAGGAGGCTCGAAAGGATTTTTCGTTGCTGTAGTGTTTGTGAAACGATGGAAGATCACAAAAAGGATATTTAATGGTGTGGGCAAACTATATGTCTCATTGCAACTCTATTGTTGGGCTATACTTTAAGGGTACTTTTGACGTCATATCAGTTACCATGGCAACGCGCAAGGCCCACAGAAACGTCCTCTAAATTTCAGTTTTTATAAATTATCTGAAAATCTTATTCGGTGACCTACCATTTTATTTCTTTGTTGGAAAGTTCCCTAAATTCTTTAACTTTTCAGACAGTATGGAAAAAAGTTATATAGTAGAATTAAATATATTTTTAAAAAAACGCGTTTTATGGCTTACAGAAAATTCTACTAGATAATTTTCTCCGAAACTTTTATATTTGAAGTACCATCGTGAATGGTACGTGCATGCAAGAAATCAAGATAGGTCACCGAGCAAAATTTCGAGCTAAAAACAAATCTTTTCCGCAGATTTTATTTCCGGTTCGCACGATTTTACGCAGCATTTAACTTAATTTTGGTCACGTGACCAGTAAATGATAATTAACGTCTAAATTCCGGCTTTGAAGTGAAACGGGGAATATAAAGCAAACTATAACCCAAGCTTTTCGGGTGCCTTGTAGGTTGAGTCATTTCTAAGTTATGTCACGTGACCTATTTCCCTTAATTGCAAGACCGTTATTTCATGTGGACACGCAGACAAGGCTAATCCTTTTCAAGCACTTGAAGTGCAAACGTGCGACACCAAAGAAGATTTTTCGATTTCATTTTATCTTCCCCAATTTTCTTAGAAGATATTTCACCATGAATATTTATTTACAAGTCACGTGACCGAAGTGCTCGTCTCTTTGAAGCAAGTTTTATGTCACTACCAAGTTTGAAGATTTTTCGTTAAATATTCGCAATGTTATTGTAGATTTTCCCTAGCATAATTCACTTTGATGTTTTCTGCCCATGGTATGCTCGAGTTTCACTGCTCTCTTTGGTCAGGTAATCCTCCCCGAGAAGCATTGGGAACAAGGCTGGGTTCACAGAAAAAACTATTAGTTCTCGGCTACAATTTTTCACGTTACCATGTTACCACCAAAAGCGTAGCTCCATTTTCTGTATATAAACCATACACAACCCACAATTCCTCGATTCGCTCCGACGAAGGGCTAACGCTCGAAACGTCAGCTAATCGAATCCCTGTACGGTGGTCAATTTATATTATCAACTCCGTTGATAAACCAAATTTTCGTACAGTTTAGTAGTGTTTGCTTCGAAAGCATGATCAGTCATCTTCAATTCTCGACATTTGCATGGTTCAAATAAAAATTTACAGGATTTTTTTCTTTGAAGGAACATTTACCTTATCAACAAATAGAGTTAAATTGTTGCTGGAAATAATGCTTTTTAACCGGTAACATGACGGTGACATTTAAGTGAACAAAAAATTCACAATCGAAAATGGCGGAGCGGGCATTAAATGTAAAAATAAAAAGTTTTTTTTTCTCGAATGAAATATTATTCAATGTTTTCCAACAAAATTTGAAATAAGACGGCATTTTCAAGTTTGCATCAAATTTCTTCAAGAATGAAGGTTCAATTAAAAAACGTCTGCGCGAACAAGGCTGGGTTCATATGAACCCACAATTGACCTGCTCCCAACGTCAGTGGCTTCATAGCTCAGTTGGTTAGAGCATCGCACCGGTAATCGCGAGGTCACGGGTTCAAACCCCGTTGAAGTCCTGAATTTTTTTCAGGCTTCTTTTCGCAATTGCATAAATTGCCTTCACAACTGCGAGGATCATTCTTCATTTGATTCTTTATACTGTTTGACATTTTCACTACCGTTAGATCGTTAATCACTTGTGACGTAATGTTTTAACGATAATGCTCATCGTATTGGTTTCGGAAATCACATTGGAAAATTAGTTGATAGAGCTTTCAAGCCTTCGGCGGTGAAAAATCTCAAATGAATCGCTCTAGAGACCTTTGTTTACTACACTTTTCTTGAGTAGATAGACCATACTATCATACAAATAGCATCCTTCTTAGCCATGCAAGGAGCCCATCCTGCCATGCGCAGCAAATTCGAACGTAGGTATGTTGCTCATCCTTTCGTATAACATAGAGAACAGGGAAACAAAGTGATCTATTAAAATGAAAAGAGTTAAATCTATGCAAAGCTCTCGCCCTTACAAAAAAAACGAAAAAAAAAAAAAAGAGAGAGAAGAAAGGAAAGAAAAGAAAATGAAGGAGGCAAATCGTTGTGTACGTCTCTTTCCCGATATATTGCCCCAACATCGAATCGCTGGAGTAATAAGGATGCTCAGCAAGAATTTTAAACGTGAACATAATTCAGGCAAAAGTGCCTACCATTTGCCGTACAACGGAATAAGAAAGCGCATACAAAGATTAAGGAAAAGCTGCCATGGCACGTTTGTGGAATTATCTGACACAAAGCGATCAAAAGTTCGCAAATACGTCTCTCAATATGTAGCTAGAGAGAAATCTAACGCGTGCGCATTTTCCTTGAGCTCAATCCGATGAGAATGAAGATTTAGTGAATAAGGATTAAAAACCGGGCAGTGTTAACAACATGTTGTGCAGTAAGAATACCGAAAAGTGCTAAGATGACGAAATTCACAACTTTCCTATCTATCTATCTCGATAGATAGATAGATAGATGGGTATGTTCTAAACGAGTGAGGGCCTGGGAATGAGTTTTAAAATTTATCGATTGGAAACTGCATGAAAGAGCATCTCAAAAATGGTCACCTTGCCAACTTTGACTCTGGTCAATTGAATTGGAGCTGAAACAAAAGCTCTTGAAAATTGTGAAAATTAGAGACTTTGTATGGTTTGGACACACTTTCCGAAATAGAGACATTTGTACGGGATTATTTAAAGATCTAAATGCATGTAAACTAGCGACTTTTCGACCAAACATAGTCAAACTTGCTGAAAGTACTTATTTTGAGATACCCTTTCATATGAGAATCGATTTAGTTCAGTGCCATTGATTTTCAATGCAGTTTGGATTCGTTCCCAGGCCCTTACTCGTTTAGAACATGGACAATATGAGCATTAACTATGAGCATACCAGCATTGTCACCATGACAACATACTGGGTACCAGACCTCCCTGATGTAAGGGCTTTGCTGGCCACCTTTCGCGTTCTATTTTGCATGGTCCAGCAAACATGATTATGTTAGGTCGAGTTCGTGGCCTTGTTAAATGCTTCTCGAGTCTTCTTGAGCTTAAAATCACTGAAATATTGGAATCAGGTTGAGGGGACTAGACAAGAGAGTTGCCACGGGAACCGTGGTTGTGTTGCCTTTACAACGATCAGCCTACCTAGTTTCAATGGTCTCCGCTACAAATTGACCGAGATAGCACTATTTATATACTTTTTTTATATTGGGTTGATACTATGACATCATCAGTCATCTCATTTGCATATTTTACACATTTTTCATGCACACTTAAATATCTCCGGAACCAATGCAGATATTTAAAAAAGGAATTCGGCGTTTTTTATCTTTCCTGGAATTCTATATGATAAACTTATACATTCGAGGGTAAAAATTTGATCATAGTAGCACTTTAATTTGTTAACTTGCTCGAATAATCAGAGCCTCTCTCGCAATCTTTTCCTTCACGTTTAGACTTTACTCGAGAATATAGCGTTCCAGTTCCTTCTTCGAAGCTAAAGAACACTCCCAGATAACGTTTATTTCGGTAGGCAGTCAATACAAGTCGTGATTCGGTTTCGAAATAAGGGCTTTAATTTTATTTACAAATGATAAGAAGGCTACTAAGCACACAAACGTTGTGAAAAGTGCACACATTTATTGGTACACAAGCACGTTTGGACAAATATATATGCATTGTAAGAATGTGCGCTTTATACAGTGCCTTTTGACTGAAGACGTTCAAAAAAACTCTAAAACTAAAATTCCACGGAGTCCTTCCTGTCTGAGTTTTGTCGAAGGATTACTTCCTTCATCAGCTGATATTGATCAGCTACACAGCTATACAAATTAATTATATAATAATGGTATGAATGGTAGAAAATTTCGTCATCTTGATTATCGCGGCGATAAAACTACATATAAAGTTTGCTCCATAAAGTACATTTCATCTTTTCTCTTTCCTTACTTTAAAATTCTTTTTTTTTTGTGGCGGGATTTCCTTTTTTATTATAAATTTTCGACATATTTGGTCAACTGATCTTGGGGCGTAAGCGGTGAATCTTCCTGACCAATTGACAGGTCCGGGTCGCTAGGGGTCTGGATCGGGGCTAGTGTCATTCTTGCAGCACTGAACAGCGGTTTGTCCATCAGCTGATTGTCCATTTGGGGCGTGGCCGCTTGGTGCGGCGAGGGAGTGGGCCGAGGTGACGTAAGTGTCGTTTGTTGCGGACGTGGAGACATGTTGGGCTGTTGTCGTGGTGACGCCCCTGTAGGGTGGGGCTGTGGAGACATGACTGGTCGTGGTGACTGTGACGGATGTATAACTTGTTGTGGGGACATGGGGTTGGCTGATTGGGGGGACATCAGGTGTGATGCGAACTGTGGCTGTTTAGCTTGAAAATGCTGCGGTAGAGACGCCTGGGTTTGTCCGTTGTGTGGATGCATCATTCCCGCTTGTGAGTTTGTCAGTTGATTTTGAACCTGGTTTCTCCTCATTGCGTTCATTTGTGAAAATGGAGGTACCTGAGGTTGTTGGAACATATTTTGTTGCTGTTGCTGTTGTTGCTGCTGCTGCTGTTGTTGAAGGAGTCTTAGCCACTGCTGCTGTTGCTGTTGACTCACGCTGGCTTGTGACACAATGGGCATTTGTTGCATAGGACTCTGTATTGCATGCTGCATATTCTGCATGTTCTGTTGCATGCCCGGATGCATTCCTTGTTGCATGGGGTTCTGCATGCTTTGTTGTATACCCTGCATTCCTTGTTGCATATTTTGTTGCATTGCCTGTTGTTGCATGCTGGTCTGCATGTGTTGCATGTTTTGAGCCATGTTGGGCTGCATAGGTTGTTGGATCCCTTGTTGCATCTGTTGCATACCTGGTTGCATGCCTTGCTGCATTCCTTGTTGCATTCCCTGTTGCATCCCTTGTTGTTGTTGCTGCTGCTGCTGTTGTTGATGCTGTTGCTGCACCAACTGTCGTTGCTTTATAAACGCCGTCATCAGCTGAGGATGTTGTTTCAGAATTTGAAGTACTTTCGCCTGCTGTTGGGGGGTAGTTGGCGACTTGAGCGTATGCAACAACTGCTGCAGGGGCATGGGCACATTGGGTCGATTCTGCTGTGGTCCAACTGTGGGGACGCCTTGCTGTCCGGTCTGCATCTGAGGGAACTGTTGCTGGCCTCCAGGCATCATAGCATTTGGGTGGTTCATCTGTTGTTTCTGGAACCACTCTATTGCGGCTGGATTCATGCCTGGGTTACCTGGGGCGCCTGATGTGGGCTGCATCTGCTGTGGCATGGTTTGTTGCATGGCCTGTGGTATGTTCTGAGGTGACATGCCCTGAGGGGGCATCCCTTGGGATAGATTTTGTCCCATACTCTGCTGAGGAAGACCTGGATTCTGCTGTCTCATCATAGATGGGGGTGGCATTTGTGCAGCAGGTACTGCCATATTCGGAGGCTGTTGTTGTGGAAAGCCTTGCTGGGGGTGTGGTACATTCCTCCCCTGCATTCCCATTGGCACACCACTACCTACAGCTTGCATAGTTGCAGCCTGGGCAATTTTCTGTGCTGCTTCCACAGCACGTGGTGGTGGACCACTAATGACAGGCTTTTGAGACATGACAGGCTGTTGGTAAGGAGGTAGCTGCTGAGGAGGCTGTAATGCCGGATGAGGCTGACCCATCCCTCCAGGAGCACCCATGTTAGGTGGCATGGTCTGACCTGGCATTTGAGGCGGTGGCTGCATGCTCTGGCGCTGCATTGTAGCCATCCGACGGCGAAGTGTCTGGGACTGGGCAAACCTCTGCTGTGTTTGTTGCTGTCTGAGTTTGAGTTTAATGTGTCGGCAGAATGGTACCACACACTCTCTCTCTAAACAGTGCTTTGCATGATAACAACAAAGATGAATGAGCTCCTGACAAATTCGGCAGCCACCTCCAGTTTTTCGTTTGCAGGTTTTTGTGTGCTCCACAACACGCTTCATCTTGGCACAGCTCGCAAGCTGGCAGTTGATTTCGCGGCAGTGGGTAGCATGTACCAAACTCTGTATACAGCGTTGGATCTTTAACCGTCGTTCCTCCTGTGCACTGAGCTGTGGTCGTTCCTTTTCCCCATCTTGCTCTTGCTGTTGATCTAAATCCAAGTCTAGACCCAGTTTCTCCATCTTGTGTTCGTGACCTTTCTCGTTGTAACATGGAACACAAAGGTCGTAGTCCTGTAAAAACAGAAACAAAAATATCTTGTGTCACATTTTAAAGGCGCAATGCTTTACAGAACATGGATAGAAGTGAGAGACCTGGTGCTTCAATTCTGTAACTAACAAATAGTTTACACCGCAAAAAGAAAATATCTGAAGCAGAGTTGCTTCAAGTGTCACTGAACTCAACACTCAAGTTACGTTTCTGTCATTACATGTATAATGCAGTTATTTAGAGTCTATGTTTTTAACTTGCGTGCATTATCAAAATCAACAGTAATGACTACCCTACCTCGCACTCATTGCAGTGATAACGTGTTTCCACGGGTCTCCTACAAATGTTGCACGTGTAGACAAACCGGTCCTGGCCCTGATTGTGGAGTTCCTGCAACATTGCCATGGTGGAGAACTTGGCTCTTCGAAGTGATGAAAATTCATAATGCTTCTCACGGGAAAGCGTCAAGAACGCATCTCGGCCATCCATGATGTCGCAATTCATCAGCGGATCAGGGTCACTGGTTTCTGGGGTCTTGCGGCCATTCAGTCGAATAACAAAGAAGACCTGCAAAATAGGAATTATCAGCAAATATCGGCCAAGCCTACAAGGTAGTAGGACAAGTGAGGTTTTGGCGAATCCTTTGATACCAGCTACAGCATTTTTTAATCTTGCAACA
>JAEMWC010000663.1:25000-45000 GCA_016490735.1 Pachyseris speciosa
TTCAACGGGGTTCAAACCCGTGACCTCGCGATTACCGGTGCGATGCTCTAACCAACTGAGCTATGAAGCCACTGACGTTGGGAGCTGGTCAATTGTGGGTTCATATGTTCCCGTGAAAGAAATGAGTGTGAATGATATATGAAATGAATCATATATGAACTGCGGAAATGAAATCAAATGAAGAATGATCCTCGCAGTTGTGAACGCAATTTATGCAATTGCGAAAAGAAGCCTGAAAAAAATTCAGGACTTCAACGGGGTTCGAACCCGTGACCTCGCGATTACCGGTGCGACGCTCTAACCAACTGAGCTATGAAGCCACTGACGTTGGGAGCAGGTCAATTGTGGGTTCATATGTTCACGTGAAAGAAATGAGTGTGAATGATATATGAAATGAATCATATATGAACTGCGGAAATGAAATCAAAACGAACCCCGTTCGAACCCCGTTGAAGTCCTGAATTTTTTTCAGGCTTCTTTTCGCAATTGCATAAATTGTGTTCACAACTGCGAGGATCATTCTTCATTTGATTTCATTTCCGCAGTTCATATATGATTCATTTCATATATCATTCACAAAAAGTCAATATTTGGTTTTAAAAGGCACAAATCTTTGCAATTCGTTTCATGCAGGTGCAAATTTAAGCAAAAAAATTTTTGGGTGTTAAGTGCACTTTAATGCAGGCATAATTTTGCCAGTAACGGTTTTAAACCTTGGAGGGTGCAGAAAGGGTAGAGTGAAGTTTCTTGTTTAAGGAATGAAATTGACTGTGCAGAAACAAAGGTAATGTTTGCTCACCAGCCTATTGATTGTACAAGGCATAATACACAATCAGTGTTTTATTACTTCCTATTTTGAAATCACTAAGTAACTGTAACTTCCATCTCCAAGCGTACCGGCCTAGATTAGCCTTTGCTACCCGCCGGTATGCTTAAATGTGTATGTAATTAATTTTCTTTTTGCTTGTAAAAATTGTAACAATTGTACATTATGAAATAAATAATAGTTACTATTAGTGGTGACTAACCTTGATTTCATTCCTGGTTTGACTTCAACTTGCTTGTCACAGGATGAAACAACTCTTATTGTCACATTTCCAGGACAATTTTCTTTAATCAAGAAGGTATTCACTCTCTTCTCAATTAGATCACCAAGCTTGGTTGTTGGAAGCTCTGTAAAGGAAAACTGGGTTACTGCCATTCCAAAAAACATCAGAAAGACTTGCAGTGCACTTACTCTTTGCAGTAAATCTGTTTTCTTTCCTCTTCACACCCCTCTTTGCAAAACACGCATCACACTGAAAACTGCAAAAAAAATGGCAATGCATGAACAAAAGATACTTTAGAGGCATTTGAATGTTCAAGATATATTTTGTATTTTGTACTTACGTAACAGATATACCACAGTCAATAGATGCCCTCTTAATTATTTGCATACTACAGTTAGCCTGTGTAGCTGACGGTATTGTAGGCGTGCAGAGTAAAGAGCAGCTAAACACAAGAGGTAAGGCCGCGAGGAGAATGGGCAGGAGGCGTTTGAAATACTGCCTGCCCATAAACCCTGGGTTTTACATAGTCCTCCCATACTTCCCAATGACACTTTGCTCTGCATATGACAAACCATTTTTAAAAATAACGGCGGCTTCCATCTCAAACCAATTATTTAGTCGGAAATGGAATTGAGAAGAGATTCGCAAAGAATTGAAACTGCCCATCCTGCTGAGCCACTAAATAATATCAGTTAACCTTTACAGACTTAACACTTATGTCTGACAACACATTCCACATCCCCACCCCCCCCCCCAAAAAAAAATACTGGGCTTTAATAAAAAAAATCAGCTGTTGCTGAAAAATATCTTCACAAAGCCTCCGATATATATAAAAAACTCTCAAAGATATGCTTGTTGGAGGGAAAATTTGAACAAAGATAAAGAGTGTCACAGCCACAAACCACGAGGGGTTGTCCGTGCAGGCTTGTCATTAACTATTCTTTCAGTTGAAGTGATAAAAGTGAGCAGCCAATCAAGAAAACCTGGTTCTCTGGCTGACAGTATTTCTCACAGTTTCACTGCTCTGCTTTCAATGGCTCTGCTGCCTCCTCCTATGTGCACCAACAATACAGCGAGCTATGCAGGCTATACTACAGTATGTCTTCCACGTGAGCATAAAACATGACCATTAACGTTGATTCAGATAAGAGGGGAAAATCCTAAAATTACTGCAACACAAACAGTACCTACAGAGTGAAGTACTGCAATGGGCTTTTTATTTGAGTTATCCCAATGGACGAATTTAAGCACTCAAAAGTTCAAACTGAGGTTTTGCTCCAGGATGAGCAACTTGAAGAACCACCTTGTCAAGAGATTATCGATTAATGTTACTGTGTACGTTCAGGGTATAAATATTTTATTTTTAATTTTTTTCTATAAAAATGAACTTTTTATTGTGATCTTTCAAGCAAAAAAACATAACTCAAAACCAGTGAATAGTCGCCGAGAAATTGGGATATAACATATTTGCACTGGATGTAAACGTTGACAGTATATTAAAGTGATTGCAGCCAGCCAGGGCGATTTGCACAGGAAATATTGAATGCAAAAAAGTTGCTTTGCTTTCTGAAGGATGTGCACTTTTAGTTTTTTTTGGCTATGGCGTTGGGTCAAGTAAACTTAGTCAAAGCTGGCGAATATGCAACAAAATGATTAACTGGTAAACTGTCTAGAGCACGAGTGTTTGCGTGGCAATAAAATTACATGGAAAATTTCCACAACAGATAACCGGAAGAAAAGTTAGTGTAACTTGACTGGCCAATGTTTGGGGGTGGTGTTTGTTTGTGTAGCGAAGATTTTTTCAAGTGCTGTTTTTGCAAAGTTTATTTTTGTCTTCAAGGGGACACTTTAAACAGTTGTAACTAGAGAGCGATTTGTTCATTTTCGAACAAATTTGGAAAGTTGCTAGAATAACTTATCTTCAACAAAAACATGTTGGGTAATTAGATAATTCAAACCATTTTTCACTGAGAGCCATTCTCATGCGGTTGACCTGTATTTTTTCAAGCAAATTTGAAAATGCTATGTAACTTTTGAATGGAATCGAATAAAGGAAAAACTCAACACGTATGGTACTTAGATAACTTAAAGTCACAAAGACAAGATGTTTCCACCTACCCAGTAGGCCAGATGAACTCATGATGGCGAACACAGATTTGATGCACCCTTCGACCACAGTCAATACAGTCCACAAATCTGTGTAAAAATAAGTAATATCAACAATGAATGCATGAATCTCCTTTTAAATTTTTACTTGCTGATTACAACCATCAGACCTGAGTGATAAGAATGTTGTACTCTATCACAAGTCAACCTAAAATAAATTATTTTTATAACAAGTTTCAATTATAGTTTATTTGCTTTTTGAAGAACTACTTACGGTTCCATGTCAAGGTGATCATTCTTGGTCTTGGTAAAATTTTCTTTAGCAACCGTGCTGAAATAAGTGAGAGAAATGGAAATGAGAATAATTAATGAACTTCTAAAAAAGAAAAATCAATGACATAAAACTAATTGTCTTTTTCATCAGGAGATTCTGACTACTTGTACAGTTAAGTGTGCTCTTTACCTTTGCAATAGTGTGGGATCCTCCCAAGGTTAACTTCGTTTCCTGGGATCTCCTCAAAGCATCTTTCACAGTAGTGGTATCTGCAACAACAAAGAGATGATTGTATGGCAACTGACATGTTATTAACACTGACAGATCACATAACAAGGTGTATGGTGATGGTGATGGTGATGGTGTTGATGATGATGGCACTACCTCATTCATGCTGACAGTTTAAGAAAGAGTACGCAGTACACTGCATATTTTGGCAATAACAAAGACAATGATTGCAGTGATGATGATGATGACAACAAAGGTGGTGGTAATGATGATAAATAATTTAACATCAACAGTGATAATAACAACAAAAACAAAACTACCAGCGCAGCTATTGTGTTTAAGATTAAACATACCGATTTTGGTATGTCCAGTAAGTAGCATCTCTTGCAATTGTACACAAGTGCTTTCCATAGCAGCACAGCACTTGAGGATGAAATATATACTGAAAGTAAAACATGAGAATGAATTAGCCTCAAGTAATAAGGAGGTCAAAGAACTATGAAAAATAAACTTTAAGTGATTAGCACTCTGGCCAAACATTTCACCTTCCTTCCACAGCAATATCCTAGCTTTGCCATAACAGGGTCAATTTCTTGTTCAAACACCTCAGACAACTGTGGGATAAGAAAACAAACAAGGGTTACTAACTTATTTCACTTGATTTTTGAAACATTTTTTGACAAAAGGTTAACAAGAAACTCATTTTACTTCAGCCTGACTGCAAAACTGAAACACATCACACAACATCTTACCTTTGTACAATATTTATATACTCTTGAGGTTTTTCTATTATACAACCACGCATTATCAAACATGAGCCACACATCGTCACAGTACTACAAAACAAGACAGAACAGTTAAAAATTGCTAAAAATATTTGTCTTCCTCTGGGAATAGTAGACTGCCATTAGTAAAGTACTGTTAACAGTATTTTAGGGAAGTACTTTTTCGGGGGTTCAAGACAGCATAAAGTTTCAGAAAGCCAGGTTTTTTTTAGAGAGAAGTAGTTTGCTGTAAATAGGTATTTGATACAACTGTTGGTCTATTAGCACAACATTTGTTCAGAAAACCAATGAACATGCTGTTATAACAAACAGTACCAACTTTAACAATTCTGCTGCTTACAATTGACAATTTCCCACTTACTTCACATTGCACATATAAGAACGTTTTCAGAGGTCTGGCAGAAGTGTATATGATGGCTCATGGAGCCAATACTAACCTCCCATGGGTTACTGTACTGTCCAGCATCCAGTTTTCGTTTAATTGTAGAGAGATCCATAGGATGTCTCACTATTTCAAAGTAATCCTGTAAAATTGCAAAAACAAAAAATATTGGTTTTAATTATCACTTCGGAAATTACGAATCAAAATCTACCTATTATGGGTAGTCAGTAAGACAGACAAGAAATTTACATTACAGTTACTAAGATTTAATTGGATGTGATAACTAGCACTGGCAGCTAACACTAACCAGCCACTATCAAGAGAGAGTTGCAACTTTGGGATCTCAGTTAAACTACACTAATATGCATATCAAACAAAGCTCTCTGTAACTGGATTCATAATTTTATCATCCACTGCAAAAGTTCAGGAAGAGCTGGCTGCTTCAAAAAGGCTTTATACTGCAAAGTTTAAGACTAAGTCATGTTTAATTTAATGTGTTATGTACACCTGATTCTAAAAATCTTACCAAGCAACCCAGAAGCTTTGGATCAACAGGTTGTCTGAAAGGAAGAGATTCTGGTTCCTGTTTATACAACTTCTCCAAAGTGGGCATAAGTGCAAGCCGTAACTCCTCTGGGAGGAAAACTGTAAAACAAAAAAAAGGAGAGAAAGAAAATAAATTATTAAAAACTTAATTATAGAAGGCTTGTCTGATTTAAGACTAACCAAAGAAATACATGTCAAAAGCTCAAAGATGTTCTTTTCACACAGAAACAACAAACACCTAAAATACCAAAGAATTGTATTAGGTTATTAGGTTTCACTGCACACCATCAACGGCCCCTACCTTTCTTAAGTGGATACCGTGTTGTTCCTGGTGCAGGAATTGATGATGACGAGGACGACATGGCAGAGCAACCAGTGGGTGCTACAGGCTGTGCTGTACATGTTGTAGCTAGAGGTTGAGGCTCTTGTTTAATTTGAGGTGCTGGGGTAACAGGTTGTGCGGGTGAACTGGCTGGCAGAGAACCAGGAATATTATCTGGAACCTGAAATCATAAGACAACACTGGCTTATAGTAGCTGTAATATCATTAAACTTACTAACACAGTGACTACTTATGCTTGTTCCTCTGCTCTTGAGACTCCCACAACCATGTCAGAGGTGGTGACATTTGCTGCAGGTCTTAGTGCTACTGATATCACCACTACTTCTATTTTGGCTGTAAAACCTCTCAAAGAATAACCAGTGTCTAATAACCCAGAAGCTTCTTGTCCAGACTTCTTTGACACTACACAAATTTTGCTGTACATTTCTCTGTATTACATAAAAAAAAAGGAAATGTAAACAAAATGCAAATAAATCATAAAACAGCATGTCAAGCAGTGACATACTTTAGCCTGTCCTTGCTGTGTTTGTGGTGGAGGGGGAGTTGCAGGTTCTGTCTTGATTGTCTGTAACTGTGACTGTACATTAGTGTGGTTTTCATTTGCAGAAACATATCCACTTGAATTTGACTGATCCCCTTGTGATGCAGGTGACTGTGCCTGAGTATTTGCATTCCCAAGATTTTTTCCACTTGAATCACGTGGTGGAGTTTTCCCTTGGGAGCGAGGAGGTGTCATCATTTGTCCTGATGGTGACATTTGATTGGGTAACTGCTGCTTTGTTAGTGGGGTTGCTGGAGATGGTACTGTTTGAGATTGAGGAGCTGAGGGTGCCTGACCTGGCATCTGTAGATGCGGTGACATGCTACGTGGAAGAGGTGGTGACGTTATGGAAGGTGCTTGTGCTGAAGAGTTTTGAGGCTGCATTGATGAAGCTGTAGTCACATCATAGGAGGGCTGTCTATGTTGCTGAGCAGCGGCAACTGCTGCTGCTTGTGCTGACGGAATCTGAGAAGCGCTCAAGTCTCCATTTAATTGTGGAAATGGAACTATAATAAATGGAGGCAAAAGAAAAAAATTATTACGACCAATTTCAGACTCCATCTACTTATTTCCCTACCTAGGTACACTCATTCAGTATTGCACCTATGACTCAATGGCCAGAGTAGCACTCGCTCAAACCATCCTTAAAAGTTTAGGCCAAACCATCATTATAACTTTAGGCACGTCTTTACTCATAGTAATGCATATACATTCTATTTTTTCCCATACTATACCCTTATGCCTGCTATCTGTACCAAGACTGTTGCTTTTTTTTAAAGGAATGCAGGGATGGCACTAGGATTTTTCAATCTGGGTCCAGGGACCCATATGCATGGCCAAACTGGGGTCCCAAACATTTTGATGACCTTTTCCTATGAAAAACTTGATCTCTTGGTATAAAAAACAGTGACTGGGAAATTACTTTCATCTTCAAATAATTAACTTAAGACATACATTATTAAAGCATGACAACACAATTTTTGTACAATGTGGCATCAATTTTCGACAGATGTATATGAATAGTACTCAATGTAATGCATAAGGTGTCCCTGTTATCATTCACTTTGCTAGTATTGTCAGTTGTGGCTTTGAAATGTTGTTGCTGAAGCAATACTCCTGCTGCACTTTTGTGATCCACCTGATTCATCCGACATACAAGTGCCAATCATTGGAAATTGTTGCATCCTTTGTGAACGAAATCATCAATATGTTATCACCTGAACCCCAAGTTAGGAAGTATCAACACTCTTTTAGCCATTTGTCTAAAAATGACTATATCTTCAACGCATTTCATGGTTATACATTGCCACAATTAAGAATTATCCTGCGAGTATAGCCTGATACTTAGCTGATGAGGGTGTAGGTCTAATTGGCTAAAATCAGGGATAATCCGCAAGATTTAGCAAGATAATTATTTTTTTATTCAACACATTAACGGCAAAGTACAATTTTCTGCATTTATTGCAAAAAAGCTGGAAAAGGCACCATTTTTCTCCGAAACACACAAAATTGGCATTTGCCTTAGTTTGCCTTTGAGTAAAAACTCAATGTAGCTACTTTACAGTAAACTGCATGTGTTGACGGCACTGGGATATTCAGTTGGCCAATGGAATCATGCCCAGAGAGAGAGAGAGAACAAACAAACCGGCATATGATTTGTGGGGACTGAGTCACTAACTGTATGAGTATGTATGAAGGCATACTTCAAATTTTAGATACATACTATACATTTTATTAATCGTAGCAGTCTGGAGACAAAACATAATAAGAAGAAATGGTCAGCAGACCAAATGGCTAAATGACATTAATTACAATATTAGAGATAAAAAACATTTCTGGCAGCAATTAACGTGTTACATCACTTTGCAATTATTGTCTTATGGTTTGTAAGGCATTACAGGGATCGCATAAATGTAGAAATTGTGCACTTTTACATAAACAAAATCCAAAACAATGCATCTTCAAAGTTTTAATGCATCCCATTGACTTGAAGTCATCGTCAGTAGATTTGGTTGTTTGAGTAACATTTAAAATATAAGATTGAAGTGAACAAACATTGTGGCCACCACATTGGGTTTATCTATGCAAAGGAAACTAGAGACTGGAGATGATTACACTTCCAGGAAACTGCAACAGCTACCACCATTTTATTGCTTGTTAGATTGATCAAGAAATTCAAGTGCAACTGACCTGTATTATTATTCAACACATTGAGATAATGTCCAAATATGGCCATAGCGAGCTCAATATTTGCCCTCTGTACTCAACAGATATCCTGCGATATACGTAATTAGCCTGCATCGCAGACTTAATCTAACCTTGGTTAGTACTGTCTGCAAAGCAGCACCGAATTCCTTGTTCTGTGTAACAGAATTTGAGTACACACCATGATTGGTCGGTAAACAAAAAGCTTTTGTTAACAGGCCAATCATAGCGCATACTCGAATTCCAGCACACAGAACAAGGAATTTGGCACTGCTTTACTAACTGGGGTTAGATTACATCTGCAATGCAGGCTAAATACCAATCAACTGGGTAGGAAAATAAAGCCCATATCAAAGCACCATGAACACTGAGTGAACATAGAGAGTTTATAATTACCTTGTGCTCCCCCAAGAGGTAGAGTACCTCTCAATTGTTGACGTAACCTCCTCTGTCGCTTTTCTTCTAATTCTTTTTGAATGTTGTATATTTTTTCAGCTAACAGATGATAATATTCCTCCTGACAAAAAAAGAGCAATACATTAAGTTATTGAGTTTGAAAAAGAAATAAGGAGAGTTGTCAAATTTGTGACTGTCACAACAAACAACTCCTTTCTTTTACCCAATCATATTTCTGGAAAAGTTTTTTTCCAACCACCTATTCCAGAAAACACATTAAACTACCTTACAGAGAGATCTCATTTTTTAGGTAAAATGTCAGTAATTCCATGTTTCTTTCAAGTAAATCAATTTAGAAATTCTTTCTTATACAGTCCTATGAGAATACAAAATGGCATTGATCAAGTGACATTTGATCTTTAATCTTTAATCAATATACTCCTAAAACAGGAAAACTATACTAGGAGTTTCAAAGCAAAAATGAATTAATAAATAAATAAATAGTAAATAAATATATATATATATATATATATATATATATATATATATATATATATATATATATGTACATATAAATGTATAAACACACAATAAAATTAACCTATTAAAATTAAACATTAAAATAATAAAATAACAATAAAAATAGATAATATAATATAAAAACCTACATGCTTGAGATTACAGCTTTGAATTCACTTATTGAGTCAGGAATTAAAGACATAGGTAAACTGTTCCAAGTTCTTATAGTTCTGGGGTAAAAAGAATATTTATAAGTATCATTCAGTGTGGTAAGTTGGCAGAATGGCGCACAATTAGAAAGTCTTGAAGCTCTTGTACTGCAACATACTTCAGGTGGAAAGGAAATACCGACAAGGCCTTTGTAGATCTTATAAAACATAAACACTTGGTTAGTCAATCTACGGTGTTCCAAGGAGTCCCACCCCAGTGCTTTGATCATTGAAGAAACATGGCTAAAACGGGAATAATCGTTGTAAACAAATCTGTCGGCACGACGTTGGACCATCTCTATCTTGTCGATGTTACACTGCGTGTGAGGGTTCCATACACTACTGGCGTACTCCAGTTTGGGGCGTACCAGTGTAAGATATGCTGTTTGCTTGACCTCTGGAGTACAACCGGATAAGATTTGTCTGAGAAGACCAAGGGTTGAATTTGCCTTCTTACAAATGTCACAACGATTGTTCCAGGACAGATTGTCAGAAATAGATATTCCCAGGTAAGTTCCAGAGGAGACTCTTGTGATAAGCTTACCGTCCAAGGTATAATTAAAATTGACAGGAATTCTCTTACGAGTTATCCCTAAGTGATAACACTGGGTTACATTAAAAGTGAGTTGCCAAGTCTTCGACCAAAGGGAAAGACAATGAAGATCTTGCTTGAGGGCTAGACAGTCCTGATGGGTAGCTACCTCTCTATATAATACACAGTCATCTGCAAATAGACGTAGATTTGATTGAACTGAGCCTGAGATATCATTGATGAATAAAAGGAACAGCACTGGTCCCAAAACAGAACCCTGAGGGACACCAGATACCACAGGTCTTGATGAGGAGAGAACTCCATTAACTGAAACACTTTGTGTGTGACTGGACAGAAAAGCTTTAATCCAGCTGTGCATTTTACCTCTAATACCATAGAAATCAAGTTTGGTGAGCAGACGCTCGTGGGGCACAGAGTCAAATGCCTTGGAAAAGTCCAACAAAATGACATCGGTTTGTTGACAAACATTAATGCCTTTCGCCCAGTCGTGTATTGCAGAAATAAGCTGTGTTTCACAAGAATATTTCTCTCTAAAACCATGTTGTTGATCAATGAGAATATTATTCAAGGAAAGGTGTTTAGACATGTGACTAAGGATAATGTGCTCCATTATCTTACAGCAAATGCAGGTTAATGAAATTGGGCGATAATTTGCTGGGTCAGACTTGTTTCCTTTCTTAAAAATTGCTGTAACTAAGGCATTGGACCAATCTGATGCTGGAAGATGAAGGAGAGCCAACAGGAAACTGATTGTGAAACCTCCTTTAGGACTCTTGCTGGGATTTCATCGGGCCCACACGCTTTCTTGGGATTTAATTGAGACAGTTGTTTAAAGACCCCAGCTGGTCAAATCTGTAAGTCTGAAATTGATGAAAAGGATGATATACCAATATTACGAATTGGCAACTGCTCCTGAGTGAAGACAGAATGGAAGTAAGAATTTAAAGACTCTGCTTTGTCCTTATCAGTTACACATACTGAAGAGTCACTGTTCTTTAGTGGAGGAATGCCAAGGTTCTCAGATTTGCTGTTCCTTACGTATGACCAAAACTTCTTTGGATTGTCTGTTAGGCTATTGCCGATGACATCATTAAGATAGTGGTTGTGAGCTTCCTTAATAAGTTTTGAAACAAGGTTGCGTTGATGCTTAAACGCTTTCCATTATTGGATGTTTTTGGAACGAATAGCCTTTTTATGCAAGCGATCTTTCTTGCGCATTTCTCTCTTGATGTTGATATCAATCCAAGGTAACTTGAATTTTGGTCGGGACAATTTTTGTGGAATAAATTGGGACATTCCAGTTAACAGAGATGTTTTAAACATGTTCCAGTTTTCTTCAATTGACTTCTCTTCAGGTTTTGATGCAAAGAAAGCAGATGACGAGTCTGACAAATTCTCTTAGGCCATCAAAGTTAGCTTTGTTATATAAATACACCTTATGTGGGGGCTTGACTGATCTAGTAGGCTTCAGGTTAACTTCAAAAATAACTGCAAGGTGATCACTGAGCCCAGTAACATTCGATGTACCACTAATAGCATTTGGATAAGTAGCCAATAACAAATCCAAGACTTTCCCAGATATGGGTCTAGTAGGGGCTTTCACATGCTGAGAAAGTGAATAATCATCGACAATCTGGAGAAATTTCTGGTGTCGAGATGCCGTAGAGGAATTATTTGGAGTTGGGACAGCTGTATCCCAATCAATGTCACCAAGATTAAAGTCACCTCCAATAATGATATTAGGATGATTTGGTACTTTAGCAAACACTCGTCTAATAGACTCACTCAGACGATCAAGTGAATCAGAGGATGAGTTTGGTGGTCCGTAATAAGATGATAAAAATAGGGTCTTGCAGTTAGCTAACTTGAGTGAAGTCCATATAATTTCACAGTCATCTACAGCAAAGTCAAACTCTTCCACACAGGCCAGATCAGATTTTATAGCTTGAAAAATACCACCACCAAAGCGATTTCTGTCCTTTCTAAATACTGTATAATTGGGGGGAAAGATAGAATAACTTGAAATATCAGGACACAACTTGGATTCAGTCCCCAGAACAAAGTCAGGATTGTGAACGTCCAGGAGGGCTTGGAATTTTGCAATGTGGTCAGATCCCTTAAGGCCATTGCAATTTAAAATCATACCACAGATTTTATTCTTCTGCCTTGAAGATTTTCTGGATTTGAAGGATGGGGGTTGTCGATGATCTAGACCAGGTTTACAGGACTTCTCTTTAGTTCTATTGCAAGTTCCATTGCTAGAAGATGTAGAAGAGGACAACTTCGGTGATAATGTTTCCAACAAAGAAAATGAGTTCTGTAGATCCAGTGAAGCCTGAGGTAGTGAGTCGGAGAGGCTGGGTGAATTAGCAAGGATGTTGTACATTTCATCTCCGATAGAACAGCATTTAGTGTGATACCATAGATCGCAATGGTCGCATTGAATTCCCTTCTGGTTTCTTTTAACCGGTTTTTTGCATGATCCGCAAGGATATTTCCAGTTAGGCCCAGGACTAAGGTGGATATCACCACCCAAAAGTAATATGGTAAGCAGGTATTTCTTGATCACTGTTGAATTTGACGATGTGCTCAGCCCTCTTGCGAATCTGTTATGGCTATAAATCGCTTCAAGCCCGGTTGGAATAGCTTCGCTAGTTATCAAGGTGGAATTCAAACCATAACCATAAATTCCTCTTATAAGTCTTGGGGTATAGTGAATTTTCTGACTAAGCAGAACTGCCAAAAGGACTACATAGAGCGGAGCTAAAAATTTGCAGCCATCTTGGCTGACCGCTGACCGCAAATCTCAACTCAATTTCCTCCACATTCCAAACAATACAGCCTTTGGTAGATGTTAACAAGACTTTATTAGCAAAGAAAACCAGGGAACATTTCCATGCATGCATGCACGCCATTCTATAAACGCAACAGAGTATATCAACTTACCCTACTATTTGCTGTTTCATACATATCTCCTTCAACTTTACGTGCATATGAGACAAGATTGCCCATGCGTCGATCTCTGAGGGCAGCAGGGTCATGAACAGGAGTGGGGAAGATAGCTGTGACCCTGCAAAATACAAATTCGGTGTTTTAATTACACATCACCTGGCCCTGGCTGTGTGGAGCAAGTAAGTGGCAGTCTTCTGTGATCATTCCCTGAGTCCTTGAGGATTCCTTGCCTTCTCTTTTTGCTTCCTGTACTCCTTCATCACACTTATCCACAAACACATGGAAAATAATCCACAGCGGTGAACAGAGAGAATGATCAGCTCTCTACACAAGTGGTACATTCCAACACAACATATACAGTCATACTTTGCACATGCAATACAAACACACCCTGCCAACATCACAACAAAACATCAACTTACAGTTTATGTACGAGATGATTCCTGAGATCTGGTGTCACATGCTGATGCCATTCTTTTGGACCACGATTGCCACTTGCAGTTGTGCTAGGAAAAGAAAAGTGTCCAATTGAACTTGTTAGGTATGATGACATCAAGTTGCTTTGGTTTTGGTTTAAATATATGTTTGAAATTTGTCTTGAGCTAATGGTTGGAAATGTTAATCCAAATAAGATAAATTGTAGTTACCTGGTGGCAGTTATAGATGATTCACCAAATGATCTATTATCTGTGAAGTACACACAATGAGAAAAATAAGTAAAATATATTCACTGGGTGGGAAAAGAACTGATCATAAAGGCAATACATAAAAAACACTGCCTTTTAGAAAGTTCGTGTTTGGGGAATATGACCACACAAGTGTTCTTTCAAGATGAAATGACGAAACCGGCAAGGGAGTAGTTATGCACTGCATCGGTAAGGTTACATAATGTTTCATCTACTATTTCTTTAGCTAGTTCTATTTGCGGATCAGTCCAATTTGTAACTGTTTTTCATTCGCTTATATTTGTCTGAATAAAGTGTGTGTAACAGGTTTAAATACAGTGTTATTAACTGACCTGACAAGGACAGTGCAGAGTCTGATCTCATCACAGAATTTGGCCCTGAAATTGAATAGGAGGTGTTGAAGTCATAGGAACCTTTTAGGTTGCCTTGCTTTCTAAGAACAATAACTTATACAGTCAGAATGGCAGTAGCTACAATAACACTTGCCTGTTATGAATGAATTTCCACAAAAAAAGGAATAATCACGATATTTACCCAGGAAGCTCAACTCACTGAAGTGGCTTTCAGCAAAGTCATGCATACAGATTGAATTGGAATTTGGAAATGTTGATTTTTGAGGAGAGGGGAAAACCGGAGTACCCGAAGAAAAACCTCCCATAGCAGAGTAGAGAACCAACAACAAAGTCAACCCTCATATGACGCCAAGTCCAGGAATCAAACCCAGGCCACATTGGTGGAAGGCAAGTGGCCTGACCACTATGCCAACCCTGCTCCAAGATTGTCTATTTGTTTGCTCACAACTTGCTCATATTTTTTCAATTTTATCCCTCTCCCCAAAAAACAATCATTTTGGAAGTTTTAATTGGACCTCAGTAAAAACACATCAAATGGGTCATGTGCCTTTAACTTCCAAATACTATTTTTTTCAAGTTATTTTTGGTAAAAAAATCAACTAAATTACACTTGGAGATGACCCTGCACTGTTTGCAACAGGTCATGTCAATGACTCACATAACAGTAGATGATGGGCCCAGAAAAGGCCCTGAACCCTGATAACTATGGGAAAATGATCAATGAAAAATGGAGGTCTGAAGGACTGCAGCTCAACCAGACCCATGGAGACATCAAGGACAAGTATAAACCTTACAGCTTTTAAATGTTTTCACATGAATAAAAAGCACTTTTTTCAATTTTATCCCTCTCCCAAAAAACAATCATAAATGTGTATGTATGAATGCATGTATGAAACAATGTGAACTGTGTGCATACACTGTAAGTATGAAATGTCAGTTCTCGTAGTAGAATGTATGCAAACTAAAGAAGTTGGCAACCTCGTTCCCAGGGTCTCTCCTCTTCCTGCCCCCTGGAGTGAGAGAGAAGAGACCCTGGTTGGGTCTGGTCATGTGTGTCTGAGACAATTGAAGACTTTAGGGAGGGGTCCTTACATTTTAATATTTTGTTGCTGTTTGTTTTGTCACAATCCAAGCAAGGCTTTTGTGTTCTCTACTCGCTGACAATTTTATGCAGTCATCTGGGAAAGTCATCGGTTTCGAAACAACTCTCATCCATTGGAACTAAAAAGTTTATTTCTCCGATGTTCAAAAAGCTTTCAATCACCATCACTGGTTGTAGTATCGAAAGGCGAGCATGGAGTGATACAAAACGCATAAGGGATAGCATGTTCCCGACCCGATTGAGACAGCATATGACAGTGATATGAGAAAGATCCAGACGTGCACGGCCGTTATAAGAATCCTAATATTCCCATGAACTTTTCATGGTTTCTGTGTAAAAGTTTCCCTTTCAACGCTAACACTTTGTGTTTTGATGCAACCGAATTAGTGCGGTGACAAATCAACGTGGTGTAGTACATTTAAGAAGAATGATAATCATTTCCTGTGAAATGTGCCTCCAATTTTCACAGTCAAAGATTTTGGATCTTTGACAGCCTCTGAAAAATATAGCTCATTTATTTCCTCTTCTTTCCAAGCTGCTGGTCTTTGAGCAAAATATAAATTTTGAACAAACTTCGAGTGACAAAATGCTCATTGACTTTAACCACTGTGCAAACGAGTGGCTGTTTTGTTTCATGGTATGCAAAATTTTGGCATCTGTGATGCTTTATCAGTGGAGTTTGGCTTACCAACAGAGAATTGTCCACTGTGTCAGAGCAAATTGAGGAATTGTGCACAACCAACAATACCTAGATTCACTCCAATGAAGGGATAGTGATCTGAGGCTGTTATAAATGTAAACATTTAGCATGCAATTGCTTGTTTGTGTTCTTAGAAATTAATATTTACATATCACTTTAAGCCTTGATACCGACTAGTTACCCTTTAGCCGTTCACAGCTTTTGTTTTGCCTTTCAGCCGTCATACTAGCCGTCGCCTTGTAATTTTGTTTTAGCAGCTGAGGATTTATCAGGATTTATCCCACTCGACATGGTTCGTGCTTCACGGATAACACACTTGCTTGGCTTTTGGTACCTTTCTGTTCCCCCCTAGGCTCAGTAGAGACAACTTTCACACTAATCCGCCCCTCCCTCGACTTGTTTATTTGTAGTCTTGCAGATTCTGGGAGACACGTGACCAGACCCAACCAGGGTCTCTTCTCTTTCGCTCCAGGGGGCGGGAAGAGGAGACCCTGGAAATGAGGTTGAAGAAGTTGGAACTTAAGTGTTCAAAGTGTTGAAAATGCTTTTAAAGCTACTGGCACTGGCACTGGCTATAAGTTTTACAACATAAAAAAAGAAATTGCAAAGTTCTTTGACAACCCTCTCACTAACTGTTAAGACTCAATGGCCTGGCAACTATACCATCCTGTATATCGTCCTGCATTTGGAGGGACCCAGATTTATGCAATGGATGAAGCTGTTAAAGTTTGTTGAAAGATAACAAACTGCTTTACAACAGCTTTCTATCTATGGTAGTAGATTATGTTGTGACAGACTGTCTGGAGCATCCCACCAAACAAAGACTCAGAACCTTCTGTAAACAAAACTATCACGCCACAAAATGAAGGTTCCTGAACACTACATACTATGTAATTATTTCTTACCAAACTGTGGTAATCGTGGCTCTCCATTTCTTGCTAAGGTAATCCCCAGAGCTTCATATGCTCTCTCAAGCCCCTGGGTATTCCCTGGAACTTCAGAGAATAAGAATTGTTTCACGTCATTTTAAATTGGTGACAGGAAAGTGGAGAATGTAAGAGTAAACTACAGCTTGCTTAAGGTGGCTGGTAACAGTTTTACTCGCATGGAGAGTCTGGCCACTAGCACGCACGTCACACTTCATACACACGAGATTTGAAGAACAGGAAAAACAAAAACAAATATGGCAGCGGGAGGCTTTCTTCGAGCAAGGTTATGTTTGTCCTGTTCAAAAAGAAATTGACACTTATCTGAGGCCACATGTATTCGATCAACTTAAGTTAATTTTATTAACATAGGAAAATTTGTTTGCAGAGATTGATAATGCATATTAAAGTTCCAAAGAGAAAATTCCCACCTCTACTGCAATCGATCATGTCGGGAACCAGGAGGATAAGGAGCTAGAAAGTAATTGTAAAACTGCAAAAGTGGGATAGCACTTCAATTTTACTTACAGGTAATACATCTCAACATTCTATTATTTCTATGCCTCACCACCTCCTGTTGTTTGTCATGAGTCACATCTGCACTTGTGTCAGAATTGCATGTAGTTGACATGTGTTCAGCGAGCAATTTAGTCAATTCCATGCTTTTGCTTGGCGTAATTTAACATAAACATGCTTAGTCATGCCACACGTTGTGAAGAAATTCTTTTAAGTGAGCCCAAACATTTGGCCAAACAGTAAAAGCAACAACTGTGGACTATTATAATCCATCGTACTGAAATCAACTTGAAGCGTGGACTCATGGTTCATACAGACCTGAGACCTTTCCTTTCAAGTACTTTTCAAGGACTTTTCAAGGACAAATCACATTTTTTCAAGGACTTGTTTTCCACTCAATTTGACATACATGTAATCAACCCCTCAATTCAAATGACTTTTTGTATGGGATGTTCTGCCAACAAACGTGCAATACAAACTGGAAACTGCCATTAATGTGGTACAGGAAATCAAATCACAAACCTCAGAAAAGTTTTTGATTGTGTCTGTTCTTTAAGCTTTTCCAGTTTGGAATTTAAGCTTGCATCTAAGTCAGTTAGTTCTTGAATTTTGTCCTTGGCTGTTTTTCGAAGTGAATTGGCTTGGGTCACAAAGGTCAACTTCCCTGTGGATTCTGCTTTTAAGCAAAGTTCATCTGCTGTTTCATTAAGAGACTTTATATCAGAATCCACTCCTCTTTTCTTCTTTTTAATCTCATCAATTTCCTTTAGTAAAGACTTTCGTTTTGACTGTTCCTGTTGGGTTTTCCACCCTTTTGACTCCATGACACCGCAAAATTCCCTGTGCACGAGATGACTCACAAGACCAATTAGAAATTGTAGTGGGGTACAGGTTATTGGGACTGAGTAGGTTTTTGCAAGAAAGCTAGCCCGGTGACCCCCTTTTTTATTGTTTCAACATTTTTGTCTTGTGAAGAGGAAACGTCACACAAAATTCAGGAACATTCTATCACAGAAATTTTACACTACTTATAAATTGCCATTTATAAAAAATGAGCTTGATAGAAAATTTTTAAAAACATTTTGCAGCTTCCTTTTCAAGTAGCAAAAGGAATCACATGAAAAAATAGGGGGTCACCAAGTTAGTGCCAGAAGTTTAAATGCAGATCTGAATAACCCTCAAGTACCATTGCCATGGTAACAGCTGATGATGTAATAATAGTTATTTTTGGCCAACAGCTAAGTGTATATTTTAATCTTGCAAAAGTTTTCTTGAGACCTTGGTTTACCTTTGTGTTCTTTTCTCTCAAAGTTTATGTCGTGAAAAACCTGAAAACTGGTATCAGCCACCTTAAATACTTTTAAGATTAGAGTTAAGACTTATTTAATCATTCCTATAAGATCTTTGCTACCTTGTACCTGGTTTTAATATTAGTTAATTATTATTTCAGTAAAATAATGTTTAATATTTGTTTTTAAGTAGTTTTGTTAAACGCTATTAGTTTATTAGTAGAAAATATGCTATAGAAATGAAGAGCATTTTTCATTATTTTTGTCCTTATTATTATTTACAATCACATAGTTTCACAGACTGATGAACTGAGAAATTGCAGAACACCTGTGACCTACTGAACCGAGTCTACTATTTATCACATTATTGCAATAATTAACAGCCACAGCTATTTGCTTCACACCTGCAAAATACATATTATGAACAAATTCCTAGGCAAAGAATCTTTTTCTAATATGAAATGAATTATTTCTCTTTAACTAAAAAACAACTTCACAAATGATACCTCTATTCCTAGTATCAGATGCATGCTTTAAGGGAAGACAAACTGGACAGTCCTGCCTTTGACAGTTTTTCCAGTGTGAAATTATTTGGCGAGATGAAGCACAATGAGCAACTAAAACAAGAACAAAAGAAAAATGTCACTTTTTTATCCCACTAAAAACTGAACATTTAACAAACGTAAGCCCCTTAAACATCCCATAAACAACATTCTACTTTCTACTCTTAACACTCCTTTACCACTACTAAGACAGCAACAAAGTTTGCACTGGGATGCAACCAAAGGTGTTTCACAGGGAGCTAAGATCATACTTTAACTTCCTAAGAAAACATACACAAAATCACAGCCAAGCTGTCTGATTAGTAGGTCACATTTTTTTTATTTGGTAAACTACATTAGAGATATTAGAAAATTGTCCTGTTATGTTGAATGCTTGGCATTGATAAAATATGCAAAGTCATAATTTAAAAAAAAGAAAGATATAAACTTTGCAAATACAAAATGCACTGCATCACAACAACATTCAACAATAATAAACTGTAGCAAATCTTTGTTTCCTCAAACCAGTTGTGACTACTCTTTTACCCCAAATAATGTACAAAATCTGTTTTAAAATATTTTTGTGCAAACCTTGACATGTCTTCCCTGCAGTACATGTTGTCATGTGGTTCAGAACATTTTTCATAGTTCGACAATGCGGAAGGTTACAGGGTTTTACAGCACCATTCTGAGCTTGCTGTTCCCGTCGCTGACATTTATGTGCATGGAGCAAAAGAACAAGTTGCTGCTGTATTAGCCTTCGCTTCTCTGGGTCAGCAGTTGGAGGTTGAGCCAATC
>JAEMWC010000663.1:50000-57500 GCA_016490735.1 Pachyseris speciosa
CCATTTTAATCCCTTCTTCAAACTCCTTAAAATTACACTCCAATTCACCAGTCCCACCTTAACTTCAGAGTTCAGTCGTTGACTCAACTTTCGCCAACATGAGGTGAAAATCACAGTATAGTCATTCTTGCATCGGCAAGGCCAGTGGTCTGCTCTTTCTCGTGCATGGAAACGGTTCAGTTTATTTGAAGTTCTCAATACTAACTTTTCCTTTCAGCTGTACCTGATCCACTTTGTAATGATTCCAATGAACTTGTTTCACTTGTACAAATCTAACAATGACCAAATCATCTAGCATGGCACTCATGGTATGTAGCAACGGAGTTTAAATTGTAAATACAGAAGAAAAATTCTAGTCATGTGCTTCATTTCATATTCAGTTGTTTTTACGGAAGACATAAAAGAAATGTAGTAAAACTATTAACTGGAGTGCAGATTCGTCCCAGCTGTTACTACAGACCAACCGCACGACACAAATAAACATAACAACGAAACGTTGTGCTTCGCCAGAGTTGGTCCCAGACGGAGAATGCAGTATTTTGATGAAAATCGCCAATTTGTTTGTAGCTAACATAAGTAACGCTATCAATGCCTAGTTGCTAACGTCTCAGTTCATTTTCCATGGTTACGAACGCCGACCACGAAGGAGTAGCAACATGTAACACTAGTCCCGAATCCCCTGGGCAGCGTTATCCAGGGTGATTGATAGTCTTTGTCATCGTCATCGATACAAGTATCGTTTTCATCGCAATTTGATGTGAAAACACATACTGGAGACTAGAGATCATGTTTGTGATGGGCGGGTTTTGTGACTCGACTCGTATCGCAACAGGGAACTTTACGGCTCTCCGAGTATCAGGAAAGATGAAAGTCTAAGAGAAAATTATCTGCGTATCGCGTGCCGCTGAATTCTTTCTCAAGGAGTGAAATCTAGGGATACATCCTCATCATCATCATCATCACCATCACCCTCACCCTCACCCTCACCCTCACCCTCACCACCACCCTCACCCTCTCCCTCACCCTCACCATCACCATCACCATCACCATCACCATCACCATCACCATCACCATCACCACCACCATCACCATCACCATCACCATCACCATCACCATCACCACCACCATCACCATCACCATCACCATCACCACCACCACCATCATCATCATCATCATCATCATCATCATCATCACCATCACCATCACCATCACCATCACCATCACCATCACCATCATCATCATCATCGTCATCATCATCATCATCATCATCACCAGCGTTATTGCTCTTGTTGTCACGATCAAATGCGTGCCATTTTCGTCTTCATGTTGTCAAGCTTTCCGAGGGTGTTCGGAGAAAGTTAGCCAAAACTGATTTTCGAAAACAGCTTTAGATGATGGGGTTGTCCAATATACAGAAACTGATACGCTCTGTAAATGCAAGTCACAGTCTGAACGGATCGTATGAATTGTTGACGGTCGGTACGGTTTGTACAGACCGTAAAATAGGGAGTCGGTCCGTATACGGTCTGAAAAATGCATCTCATTAGCGGGAATAAGAAAATTTCATGTGTTTTATGGTGCTTGCTGCCCGTGAAATATGTTGACGGTCCGTACGGTCTGTACAGGCCGTAAAATAGGGAGTCGGACTGAAAAATGCATCTCATTAGAGGGACTCTGAAAATTTCAAGTGTTTTATGGTGCTTGTTGCCGGTGAAACATGTTGACGGTCCGTACAGTCTGTACAGACCGTAAAATAGGGAGTCTGTCCGTATACGGACCGTATACAATTACTCTACCTTCCATGTCCAACGAAATAGGTTGTCTTACCCTGTGACTAAACTGATCAATTCGATAATGGCAGCCCTAAATATGTATCGCGAAAGAATTAGCTGCTTGTGCACAAAAGAGGTCTCAGATGAAAGAAGGCAGTTGTTGCGTGTGATCAATGGAGATGCCTTCTACCCCATCAAAGTCACTACTGTGGCTTCATCGCCGGTCGGTCATCTTCGACGGTCCGTACGGTTTGTATAGACCGTGAAAAGGGAGTCGGTCCGTATACGGACTGAAAAGTGCATCTCATTAGCGGGACTAAGAATAACAACGAATAGAGAGTCAATAAAAAAGGAAATGGGCATAAAGTGTGACAAATCTCCAATTGTAGTGTGATATCATTTAAAAAACGCTGAAATGCGGCAAAAAGATAGGCTTGGCAATTGCACAATAGCACAATAAAGTGATTTGAGGTGAGACAAATTTTAGCAAGACCGACAATTACTCTACCATACACGTGCAAAATTGACAATTACTCTACCTTCCATGTCCAACGAAATAGGTCGTCTTACCCTCCAATATGTATTGCGAAAGAATTAGCTGCTTGTGCACAAAAGAGGCCTCAGATGAAAGAAGGCAGTTGTTGCTCGTAATCAATGGAGATGCCTTCTACCCCATCAAAGTCACTACTGTGGCTTCATCGCCGGTTTTTGAAACGACAAGGCACGACAGATCGACTCCACACTTTAAGAACGAGGCGTACTCGTATGTCAGATTACTTTCCGTTACTTCCTTTCCTACAACAAGGGTCTTGTCGGGTGGCTTTAAGAACGAGTCATACACGTGTTTAGTCTGTTTGTTTTGCGCAGCATTTCCTACAGTCCGTTACTTCTTTTCCTACAACGAGGGTCTTGTCGGCTAGCTTTAATAACGAGACATACATGTGTTTAGTCTGTTTGTTTTTCCCTTCATTTCCTTCAACGAGGGACTTGTCGGCTAGCTTAAAGTCTGTTAGTTATACTAGTTATACTTGCGGTCCGTTACTTCCTTCCTCACAACGAGGGCCTGTCGAGGGACTTGTCGGCTAGCCGTAAAGTCTGTTTGTTTTGACCTCAGTTACTATAACGAGGAACTTGGCGGCATGTGTTTAGTCTGTTTGTTTCGCCCTGCATTTTCTTCGGTCCGTTAGCTCCTTTCGCTGGTACAACGAGCAACTTGTCGGTGGAGCTTAAAGAACGAGGCATACATGTGTTTAGTCTGTTTGTTTCGCCGTGCATTTCCTTCGGTCCGTTAGTTCCTTTCGTACAACGAGGGACTTGTCGGTGGAGCTTTAAGAACGAGGCATACATGAGTTTAGGCTGTTTGTTTTGCCCTGGATTTCCTACAACAGGAGCTTTTCGGCTAGCTTTAAGGCATAGATGTGTTTAGCCTGTAGTATACAATTAACGGTCTGTATACAGTCCGTACGGATCGTGAAGCTCTCACCGGCCCCCACAGATGCGCATATGATAACGGACCGTCTACGAACCGACTTATCCTTTGACAGTCTGTACAGTCCGTAGGGATCATTTGACGGACAGTATCAGTTTGTGTAGATGTGCATATAATTAACAGACCGTCTACGGACCGACTGTTATCCTTTGACGGTCTGTACAGTCCGTAGGGATCGTTTGACGGACAGTATCAGTTTGTGTAGATGTGCATATAATTAACAGACCGTCTACGGACCGACTTATCCTTTGACAGTCTGTACAGTCCGTAAGGATCGTTTGACAGACTGTATCAGTTTGTCTTTATTGGACATGAGTGGCAAGCAGTGCGCGGGAGTTAGCAGGCATACAAACTTTTTCCGTGCGTTTATTCTACAGTAGTTCTTTCTCTATCCTTTGTTTATTTACGCCCGTAAGTAAGCCAGTACCCTCTTCCAGGGTCTCAGATGACTGAGAAAGCAATAATACTGGGACGCAGGAACTGGAGAGAAGATCGCGTTTTTAAGGTCCTGTACTACCTTGAACCTGGAAAAAATCGGGAGCCAACCAATTTCAGTTTCAGTTTAATCACATTTATTCAAACATAATATTAGTGTACAAGAATGGAAAAAAAGTAAAAAGAGAAACAAAGCTAGCTTACATGTACATTAGGCGTTAATTTGAAATAGTGCGAAGTGGCCAAAGGAGCAGAGCTTTCGAGTTGGCCACTACCACATAAACGTTCATAGAGGTCCATAACGGTTCATAAAGGTTTATTAAAAATAAAATGGATAGAAATATTACAATTTAGACTGACCTACAGGTAGCTTAGCTAATCGTGGCAGGCCAGTCTATTGAAACAGACGCAATTATATTACAGTACAGGATTAAAAAAGAGAAAAAAAAAAGATAAGTGTATTTGTTCGAGATTGAACAAACAAACAAACAAACAAACAAAAAAAAGGAAAAAAAAAAGAAAAGAGAGAGGGAGAGCTTGAGATACTAAGATAATAAAAGTACTTGCACTTGTGTCTTCTCTAATGATTCTTTAGATTAAATATTATTTTATCGATTTCAATGTAACTATCTTCAGTTTTCAAAATGTCAAATAGTACTCTTTTCATTTCTTTCTTAAAACTATTTTTTGGCAACTTTTTTATTCTTTCAGGTATCCCATTCAACACTTTTGCTCCAACACGTGAAAAACAGTATTTTTGACGGTCGATTCTAGAATTTTTAATAAAAAAGTTCTGAGAGGTTGACGAGCGGGTAGCATATTTGTGTATGCTAGAAGTTCTACAGAAAAGATTTAGAATATTTGGCGGTGCTTGTTTGCATTTATATTATACATTAAGTTTGAGACCGCTTGGACATAAAGAAAACTCAAAGGTAAAACGTTAGTTTTGACAAATAAAGGGATAGCGCGCTCATTTCTGTCTGCGTAGGGCGCGCTTCTGTAGAATAGTGCGTTTATTTAGATGTGTTTTAGAGGCGTGGCCCCATGAAATAAGTCCACAGTGCAGTTACTAGCGAGCGGCGGTTATTTACAGAATATACATAGGTTATCACTATTTAAGGTAGATAAATAGGTAAGATAGATTAATTAATTCATAGAGCTCGATAATAATTGAAATTATTCACCGACTGTCTAGTAGCAGGAGTTTATATTCTTTTTTGAAAGTATTAAGGGGCAGACACTTAACTTTAATGGGTGAACCTTGCAAGGCCATAATCAGATCTAGAAGGTGGCCTATATAGCTCTTGATTAGTGGCATATCTAGTATTATAATTATGAGCTGCAGAAGCGAGTAGGTAGGTACGTTCGCCTGCCGGATTAGAAGCAAAATCGCATCTACCAGTCCTTGCCCTCAGTGAATAGCTACCTTGCTTGGTTTTTGTTTGCTATTTTGTTGGGTTTTTTTTTTCTGCTGTTCTTATTGTATATAGTATATGTTCTATATGTTATTTTAGTATTGTTGACTATAAAATAATGACCACTCAGGTATATCAAGGACCTGGTCTGGGTCATTATCTTCCCAAAGGCGGGGGTACATCTGTAATAAACGTAATAAGCAAAGGACCGCCGACGGTAATGCTGCTTGTTTACGTAGGATCTACAAGAGATCTAATCAGTCAAAAAATGAACCAGAATATTGCAAAGACCTACAAAAGCAAAGCTGATGAAAGTTGACTTTGCGAGACACCAACATGACCGAAACTCGATAAAGTAGGGTTGCAACTGTCAACAGCTGTTTCGTCCTTGAATCGTCAGCACGGTGTAGCAAATTTAAATGAAGCCGGCCGAACACCTTTTTTTCGTCGCTTAACATGGATTTAACGTTAATAACTCGGTCGCGTACGTTTCAAGCCCATCAAAAATCCATATGCTCATTTCATGAGACGTAATACTGAGATGGACACCAAAACTTACAGTTCCCCACCAACCTGGAGTGCCCTCTCTCTGGTGGTGTTTCAAAACATTTTCTTTTTTTTTTCTCCTTAAAATTTCACACAAATTCTCGAATACCCCCAGGCCTACAGTTAAGGGGTGATCTACCTTTGAAAGCAAAGAAGTGATAACAGTGAGACTTCGGCCCGTAGAGATAGCTAATTAAATTGGCACTCTTGTTACCATGGAGACAAATTGAGTGACCACTTTACGTGACAATTCCGGTTTTTTCCTTTACAAGTTCTGCACAAGAGGAAAAATAACTTTTATTCACACTTTTAGCAGCTTTTCTCTCTTGCTATTGGGGGCAATTTCCAAATTTAATTGGAATGGTGTACTTCATGACCCGGATATCAGGAGCCATTTTATGGACGTTCTGTGACACTAAAGTCGTGACAATTCCTTAATCTGCGACCTCCCGCATGGCTGTTCGATGCTCTACACCTGGTACAAGAGGATTTGAGATTTGACATCATCATCATACAATACAATACAATACAATAACTTTATTTAAAGAGGGAAGCGCAATAACCTATTACAGTTTTCTAATTTACGGCCCTCAAAAAATATATAAATACATATAAACAAAGTTAGAAGACAAAAAGCAAATAAATGTACATATATACACAAAAAGACTAGACTATAAATACGTAATCGACGAAGGGGAGAAAAATATGTGCTATAATTAAAAGACGTAATAAGGGTTGTGGTAGGACTATGAAAAACAGTGACATCATCATCATCATCATCATTTAGAACTTATATAACGCATTTTCCATGTGTATATGATCAAACGCGCTTTATAAGCAGATGAAATTGGAATTTGGAAATGTTGGGTTTTGTGGAGAGGGGAAAACAGGAGGACCCGGATAAAAACCTCTCGGAGCTGAGAAGAGAACCAACAACAAACTCAACCCACATATGACGTCGAGTCATGGTATCGACCTCGGGCCACACTGGTGGAAGGCGAGTGCTCTCACCACTGCGCCATCCCTTCTCCCCGAAATGGGGAATATAAGAAGGTCGTCATGGAAAACGTCCACTCACCAACAATTGGCTCCTTCGTATACAACTCGCTGGTGAGTTATTGGCATTTTCGATATATAAGCTCTCCCATTTTGTGCCAATTTTAAATGGATGGAACCACCGAGAATGGAGAAATTGCAAGTTAATTACCCACATTTAAATTGCGAATTGTACCGAAGGAATCAATTTTGGGTGTGCTTTCCTGCGATGATCATAAACAAACAATTGATTATTCAGGGATGTAGCGAGGGGCGGGGGCGGACAAGATGTCAATAATAGTCCAGTTTCGAGTTCGCCATGACCGCTGAATAAAAGTACTGAGAACGCATTTGTACAGGGTTAGCCTCTATCTGAAGTGAATATATTCACAAATTCCATCGAGATGACCTGTTTACAGCTCTGTCTATTGTTTAATATTCAATTCGTGGCACCTTTCCGCCGGTATTCGTGAATATTTTACTTTAAGTCGAGGCTCACCCTGTATGAATATGTCATCGCTGTTTGTATTCAGCGGCAATTTTAATTACGAAAAAAGACTATTCCGAAAGGAAATAATTCCTGATAAACTACAACATCCATTTCTACCAGCCGGAAATATGAATAGGGCCGAAACACAAAATGAGTCAAGGGTAGTCCATGATTTCTGCCCAACAAGGTGAACTGTACTCGATGAGCCGTTAGCGGCGATTCTGAGTAATCACATGGAGCTGTGGGAGTGGTCACTCGGGATTCGCCGAAACACTGCGATTAAGCCGCGAATCCGAAGAGTTAAAGGAATGATGATCA
>JAEMWC010000663.1:62500-92500 GCA_016490735.1 Pachyseris speciosa
CGGGACAGTCTGAAAGCAACTCTCGTCTTAAAAGCGGCCCGTAGTTGGGAGTCTTGGCAAATTTGCCGAAGGTTGCCGTGCTAGAAGTTCGGAAAGGAGAGTTGTTTTTTGACTTAGGCGAAAAAATTGGAGGCTTGAAGAGGTGTTTTCCGCGTTCGAGAGGCCATTTGGTGCCCACAATTCATTGCAACCAGAGAGGGCGCTGTCACCTTGAAAAGAGGAAATCAGCGAAAACAAAAAAACAAAAAAACAAAAAAACAAAACAGAGCAGAGCAATGTTTTTTTAACTGGAATGAAGTCCACAGTCCACATGCCAAATCTCAGTTACTTTTGAGCACATCGAAAAGCGACCAAAAACCGTGAGGACTTTCTTGCCCCGAGCCCTTCAATTTTTATTTTGCATGTTGGTAACAAATTTCAAATTACAAAAAAAAGTGTTGGTAACAAATGATCATTCGATACAGTTCTCAGTTCTCTATTTTGACACTGCTGATCATATTTACAGAACTCTTGGTAAAATATTTCAACATACTCTGTTGACTACTTTTAAATCTATGTAAAATATGTTAAAAATTGGCAAATGCCAGCATCTAGTCCTGGTTGGTCTAGTGAATCTAGATATCATAAGAAACGAACGGATGGGATTTGAGGCGCCGATTCTATCATCAATGTTACCTCATGATGTTAGTATCCACACTTCCACCGACAAAGGTCAACTCGTCAAATGTGAACCACTAATCCCGTTCCGTTTTGCTTGCATAGATATTATACCGTTTTATTTGGCGGAAAATTCTCATCTATTCTTCCAAATACAGGGAAAGCGACCACATACTTCTAACTCAAAACGCCAGTGCTTTCTAACACGGAGAAATTATTATCGAAAAGACATTTTAGTTTTCTAAGGCGATGGCTGAGCTTAGCTTTGAAACGGCTACTTACGAAGGGCATGTATTTGCAATTTGATTTCTCCCTGGCAACTATAGTTTGACATGTCCTAAACTTTTGTAGCATTTTCTATGGGGCATCGGTTACTTTCAACCCGGGCTAAACGAGGATAAGAGTTGACTCTCACAAGTGTTACACGAGTTTTCTTGATTTCTTAGCACTTCGGTCAAAGGAGCGCGAGAGATAGCAAAATTCTTCTGCTAAGTCTGTGCGACCTACCAAGTCGTGACGCAAAGCTTCTTCCAAACTTTGGTAGGTGGCGTTTTTGGCACCCTCTCGACGTTTCCATCCTAACAGCATCTTATATGCTTTCTCCCGGTGTTCTGCATTGTCTTTGTCAAATCCAGTCAACTCGGATTCCTCAAAGTTAAGCCGACGCGCAACATTCTTCCAGTTTCCGACAATTTTAATTGAAAGCCGTTGTAACTCGTCATCTGTTGGATTACCGTCTTTAACTGCAATGACATTGAACAGATAGTGCAAGTTAAGAAAATCCTCCAACAGAATTACACTTTGTACTCAGGAATGCAACGACTAAAACAGTCGCAAATTGTGCGGCATTGTAATTAATTAACAGAGTGTTCCTTTTCATGGATGATCAGCTAATTGGGTTCACCACTACAATTTCCTCAGTGTCTGCTTGGTTCAGTGTTGTTGTTGCGGCTTTGTACAAGTCAAACTGTGTAGTACCACAAGGGTCAATTTTTGGTCCGCTACTCTTTTTGATCGACATAGATGACTTACCAAAATGAGGATTAACCTAGGTTCCCCCAGAATGCACGCGGACGATACTAATATTGCTTTTGCTGCATCTAACCTCGCCGACATTGAGACACAGATCAACAGTAAAATCTGATGAAACACGTAAATCTCTGGCTTAGAGTTAATACGTTAAGTCTCAATGTTGCAAAAACTGAGTTTATGATCATACTCTCACGACAGAAATTGCAACCCTTTAAGGGTCCATTCCGTCTAAGATATAAAAGTAGATGGCGGCTCAATCAATCAAACCACGTAAAGTAGGTCTCTTGGATTTTACATAAATAAAAGCCTTTCCTGGAAGAAGCATATTCACGCAATATCAAAAGAGTGCTTCCACTATCGGTGTGCTCAAAAGAATCAGGCCATTTATTTCTATGAACACTGCAATTAAAATTTGTCATTCAAGTTTTCATTCAACCACAATTTGATTACTACAGTGCTGTTTGGGAAACTTCAGAAACTGTACAATCTCGCTGCTAGGGTCATAACAAAATATAAGCATGATACAAAACCTAGGCTTTTTCTGAACTCGTTTGACTGGGACTCCATATCTGTTAGAAGGGGGAAGAAAAAGGCCTGTACGGTTTTTAGAGTATTAACAAACTCTTCTCAGGTTCTTTCTGACCATAGTTAGTAGAGGAGACTAACTATGTTCTGACATGTTCGCTGAGTGGATTGCGCCCCGTGATTTCCGTGACGCTGCCCATAAGCTAGTCCATAGTTAATAAAAGAGACTGGTTGTGAAAGCCGGCAAACTTCAAAGACCGAAGTCTTTGTTATGGTTTTTGGCATATCACGTGATCCTGACCGTGCACACACAATTCCAAAATGGCGGCCAGCTAGTAGCATCTTGCGAGCTGTTGGACATTCCTCAACTAACTATGGCTGGTCTTGCCAAGGCCGAGAATTGACTAACTAAAACGTAAATTTTCCTACGGTGGAGCTTTTCTCCGGCCTCCCCGAGGAAGCTAGAGCAGCTAGTTCCTTAAGTCCCTTCTAAAAGAGATATTAAATGGTCTTCCACATCGGACTCCCACACGGCAAATATCTAAACTAATTAATAGAGTATGTAAACTCTCTATTTTTTATTTAGTTGTTGTTGTTAGTTAGGTCCATCATGAAACCTGAAAGGTCCATCCACGGAAAGACATTATAAGGCGGCTGGATTCATCCGACGAAAGTTCCCTGATGGAAAGTACATGGACTCGTCCACGACATGACGTTTGGTATATAGTTGCCAATTCAAATATAAACAGGTTGGTCACATTTTACTTTCACCTTTTTCGTTCGTTCATTCCTCGTTTCTTTCAACCTTTCGGCGTTAACAGTCGATTTGGTGAGCTTTAAATTCCTAATACTAGTTTCGGATACTTAAGTTCGGAATAAAAGAGTAACAATCATCCAGTAGTCCCTCGTCATAAACGCTATTGTTTTAATACTTGCCCAGTGGAAATTTTATGTGCTTAAGGTGGCTCACATCGGTTTGCAACACTTTTATTTTGATGGACCATTACTGTCAATCTTTATGAGCTGTTACCTTTACAGTGGTATCAAAGAACAAAGTCAAGTGAAAGGTGACCAAATAACGAAACATTTTCTTCAAGTGAAAGTTACTTAAAAACGAGCTCGGTGACTCCCATTTTCTATTGTCGGACAATAATCATAGCATAATAAGATATAACTTTTTCTTCTACAATTTTTCCCTTAACTTTGCAAAATGTGGGATTTTGACACGCTTGTTACTTTTCAACAATAAACAATGGTGGTCACTGCTAAGCTAAAATCAAGGGTGTTTCAAACAGATTATAGTGTTACTATGGTAACCTTTTCTTTCAAATTACCCAGTCTCTAAAAAGAAACGCCATTGTTTTTCTTACTGCGTATCAATAAATTTTACTAAACAAAAGTCAAAAGATTTACTGCTACCCAGACTACCTTTAGGTCTTGTCGTATAGGATTGAGGCCTAATTATCCGACAGTAATTTAGAGCGCATTCTTCCCTGCTAGCAGAGGCCTCTTTTCCTTGTATTCAGCGAGCGGGAGAAAAGAGACCTCTGCCGTGGGTCGAAACGGTCTTTGATTAAGCCGCCGTCCGAGTTCGTGGACGGAGGTTTTAAAACGCACGCTCCATGTATTGTTTGTCATTTGATCACGTGCTAAAAACATCACGTGATGGTTCGGTCGCTAAGAAACCACGACGCATGCTTAACAAAGACCGTTTCGACCCATGGCATAGGTCTCTTCTCTCCAGCACACTGAATACAAGCAAAAGAGGCCTCTGCTAGCAGGGAAAGCGCATTCTTTTGGGAGTGATACTCGGAATAAACGTGTTCTTATTCTTTTGTGACCAATTCTGTTTCCGAAGTAAACGGATTCTGTTTATTCTACCCTCGATAACAGAGTGAACAGAAAAGAGTTCACTCGAAACACGAAGCCTTGATGCGTTCTTTTGGGAAAATATCAGCGGGAACATCGTGCGCGGCCTGCCGAGCCAGTGAGTTGGCACCGGAAGTCACTTTCGTTCTAGGCCACCCTGTGTACTGTTCTTACATCACTTCCGCCAAGACTATTTCTTTGTCAGAATCTGCGTTCTTTTTGGAAACTCTATTCTGCTTATTTCCTTATTCCTTCACTGGGTAATAGCTGGGATAGTCCCAAAATGCGGAGCAACCCCGATATAGCAAGCGCTATTGTTCAGCCCGGCCAAGGTTACGGGAAGAATGAATGGAACATAAGCCAGTCATAACGAATCACCGTTACAACGAACACAGTCCACAAGCCTAAACGTAAAAGTTTACTCTATAAAACGACTGCGCATGAGTAATAACCTTGTATCCACATCAGGGAGATTTCCATAAAGAGATAATTGATAGTAATTTATAGAAGATTTAAAAGGGGAATACCTTCCTTGGGCGATACGCTGCTTCTTTTATGCGGGTCACGCCCCGTAGCATCTTGCGACTGCAAAAAGATATAAAAGCAATAATCTTAAGTAATCATACAAATCTCTGCCTCATGCCTTGGTGCAAAATGTGGCATAAATTGCACTTTTGTGTAATTATTGTCATCATAGATCTTTTAGTCAATGGATATTTTCTAAATAAAAATCTCCACAAACAGGCGAAAATTTAATTATAAATTGAAACAACATAACAAGTGAAAGAAAGACATTGCAGCAACAATAAAGAAAAAAAACATAACTGAAGGAAATAAAGTAAATGAAAAGGCTGTTTTTCAGTTAAGGTGTCGTAACAGTAGATGGTAATTAATTACTGTACTGTAATTTTCAAATTTGTGGCACCTTCCCGACGGCCGGTATTTGTGAACATCTTACTTTAGGTCGAGGCACACCATGTATGTGTCATCGTTTGTATTCACCGGCAAATTTAAATACGAAAAAAGACTATTCCGAAAGGTCATTCCAGATAAATTACAATATCCATTTCTACCAGCCGGATATATGAATAAGGTCGAAACACCAAATGAGTCAAGGGTAGTCTAAGATTTCTGCCCAACAAGGTGAACTGTACTCGATGAGCCGTTAGCGGCGATTCTGAGTAATCACATGGAGCTGTGGGAGTGGTCACTCGGGATTCGCCAAAACACCGCGATTAAGGCGCGAATCCGAAGAGTTAAAGGAATGATGATCACTTTTCCAATCAACTTAGGAGAGTTTGTCTTGAAGCACACTGCATGCCAGTTTGAGTCGCACCTTGCAAGATTCCTAGCGAAGGTGATAGCAGTGTACCGGCCGATCTGCATCAGTACAAGCTAGAACCCCAACTGTCCCTTCTTTCAGGCATTGTGCAGTCAGTGGGGCACGACACTGCTCGATTCGACATTGTTGAACTGCTGGACGTTTTTCAGTCCCTCAGAAATGCTCGCAAACTCCTTCTTAGTGAGATTTGCACACTTGGTAAGCTTATGCCTGTAATGCCAGCTACCAACGCCGTCAGCGAGTGTTCCTTCTCCCCTTTAAGGTGGCCCGCGGATATTTATCGGGTCGTTACCCACAGCAAGTTACATGAGAATCCAAACCGTAGATTTGCCAAACCATTGACTTGTTAATTTAGCCCTCAAAACTGCTCTCCTCTCACGTCTGACTTAATTGTCATTTAAATTTGGGAGATATACTAACCCAAAACCTACCATTTTTAAGGCTGACATCATTCACACCTTATGTGTAAGACCCTAAAAGATCGAAGACTTAATCAAATTTTAGCAATCAATAAAGGTGTGTGGTTTTTCGACTGCTTGTTGGAGAAAAGCAAACAAATCATATTATTTCAAATTGCTCAAAATTTCTCGATTTGTTTTGCATTCTTTTCTGGTAGAGTATAGACCAGGATATCACAAAGATATTATTTGTCGGTACGGTTTGGAGAATTCAGAATTTAAAGTCGGGAACTTCTACCTTCCAAATTGTCGTCGCTGTGTAAACCCCCCATTAGCTATGAAATTACTCGATGTTATGAGGTTGCAGAGTAATTTGAAATAATATGATTTGTTTGCTTTTCTCCAACAAGCAGTCAAAAAACCACACACCTTTATTGATTGCTAAAATTTGATGTAAGTCTTCGATTTTTTAGGGTCTTATACATAAGGTGTAAATGATGTCAGCCTTAAAAATGGTAGCTTTTGGGTAAGTATGTCTCCCAAATTTAGACGACAATTAAGTCACATGTGAGAGGAGAGCAGTTTTGAGGGCAAAATTAACAAGTCGATGATTTGCCAAATCTTAGATAATGACATTTCAACCAATTATTATTTTGCATGTTGGTAACAAATGATCATTCAATACAGTTCTCAGTTCTCTATTTTGACACTGCTGATCATATTTACAGAACTCTTGGTAAAATAATTCAACATACTCTGTTAACTACTTTTAAATCTATGTAAAATGTGTTAAAAATTGGCAAATGCCAGTATCTAGCCCTGGTTGGTCTAGTAACTCTAGATATCATAAGAAACGAACAGTTCGGTTTCGAGGCGCCGATTCTATCATGAATGTTACTTCATGATGTCAGTATCCACGCTTCCAACAACAAAAGGTCAACTCGTCAAATGTGAACCACTCATCCCGTTCCGTTTTGCTTGCATCAGATAGAAATTATACCGTTTCATTTGGCGGAAAATTCTCATCTATTCTTCCAAATACAGGGAAAGCGACCACACACTTCAAACTTAAAACGCCAGTGCTTTATAACCCGGAAAAATTATTATCGAAAGGATATTTTAGTTTTTTAAGGCGATGACTGAGCTTAGCTATGTAAGGGCTACTAACGGAGGACATGTGTTTGGAATTTGATGTCTCCCTGGCAACTATAGTTTGACATGTTCTTAATTTTTGTAGCATTTCTCTATGGGTCATCGGTTACTTTCAACCTGGGCTAAACGAGGACGAGAGTTGACTCTCACGAGTGTTGCACGAGTTTTCTTGATTTCTTAGCACTTCGGTCAAAGGAGCGCGAGAGATCTACTAAATCTGTGCGACCTACCAAGTCGTGACACAAAGCTTCTTCTAAACTTTGTTAGGTGGCGTTTATGGCACCCTCTCGTTGTTTCCATTTTATCAGCATCTTATATTACTGTCAATCTTTATGAGCTGTTACCTTTACAGTGGTATCAAAGAACAAAGTCAAGTGAAAGGTGACCAAATAACGAAACATTTTCTTCAAGTGAAAGTTACTTAAAAACGAGCTCGGTGACTCCCATTTTCTATTGTCGGACAATAATTATAGCATAATAAGATATAACTTTTTCTTCTACAATTTTTCAAATCCAATCAACTCGAATTCCTCAATTTACCCAGCTGTGTGAAAGTTTCCGCCTGAAGATACCTTTCACCCTGTATTTTGGATTAATAAACGCTATACCAGCGTCTTGGAAATCAGAAATAAAACATAATTCCGTTTTTTCCATCTCTAGACAGACATAAGGAAATAAAGAAATGAAAATTTCCACTAAAACAGTTTACTCGATTTTGTTAAAAGATATTTTTATAGCCCCTACCGCTGAAAGCAAAATTTTAAGAGATGGTTTCACCCAGGAAAATATTCATCGGGTTTACGAATTTCCTTTTAAGTTGAAAAACGACATAAGTAAAACTTCACAATGTTCCAGTTCAAAGTCATCCACAACATCCTCCCAACCAAAGTTAGCATTTGTCGAGCAAAAGTTTGCGAGCGCGATGCTTGCCCTCAGTGTTCTGTCGACAGACATGCTCCTACATTGCCCTTCGACAAAAAGTTTTTGGAACTGATTTCAAAACTGGTGGAACACAAAAATTAAGTCATCTATCAAATTGTCCGACAGTATGATTTTATATGGAGTTTTTGGCAATGTTAAGCACCTATATTCTTTAAATTACGCAGTCCTGATAGCAAAGTTCACTATTTATAACAGCTGCCTTCATGATACGAAACGCTGTTTCGACAGTTTTCTTCTATTTCTCAATGAAAAAATGAATATACAGCGTGAAATAGCAATAACACATAACAAAATAACAGCTTTTAACAAAACTTTCGATAATTTATTGTAACTGTAAATGTAGTGTGTATTTTAAAGTTAGTGATATAGAGCAAATAATGTAATTGTAACGTTGAGCGTGTAAATAAAGGTTGCAAAAAAAAAAAAAAAAAAGCGAGAGATGGCAATATTTTTCTGCTAAATCTGTGCGACCTACCAAGTCAGGACACAATGCTTCTTCTAAACTTTGGTAGGTGGCGTTTTTGGCACCCTCTCGCTGTTTCCATTTTAACAGCATCTTATATGCTTTCTCATTGTGTTCTGCGTTGTCTTTGTCAAATCCAATCAACTCGAATTCCTCAAAGTTAAGCCGACGCCCAACATCCTTCCAGTTTCCCACAATTTTTCTTGCAAGCCGTTGTAACTCTTCATTTGTTGGGTTACCGTCTTTAACTGCAATGAGATCGAAAAGATAGTGCAAGTTAACCAATTAAACTTGTACTCAGGAATGCACGACTAAAAGAGTAAGGACACCGCTGGGGGAGGGGCTGGGGGGTAAAAAGCGAGTAATACTAAATAAAAAATGGAAGTTACTTTTCAATTTAACGTTTTACCGAAAACTGATGATTCTTGTTTTAAAACATTGCTGTTTTGTTGCTGAAAGTACACAAGTTTCACCACACCATGTTAGCTTTAAATGCATTTCCAGCAATTTCAGGGGACTTTAATTTAAGTTCGGCGCGCGCGCCTGCCGTTAAAACTGTTAAGTGACGCATGCATTGAGTCGCGTAGTGTCGCGTGTAATTTTACAGTTGTTTAAAGAGCTAACCAGTTGTTAAAAAAGCTAACCTGATTTATGCTGTATTAAGAAAGCTAACCTGTTTTACGATGTATCAAGGAAGCTAACCCGTTTCAAGTTTTATGAAGTATAAGTTACGTCAGGATGGAGTCAAAGAAGTAAGTTTTAATTTGCAGTTGTTGTAGTTTAGTTTACCGTTTGATTTGTATTCTTGTAAGGCCGCATGCCAACACAGTTTGTTTTGTATCTTAGATCGAATTAAATCGTTCATAATACGGTTTTCTCCATGTTGGCGTAAAGTGTGGTCATTTGTCCGACGGAACAATGCCCCCGGACCCCCCTAGTTGACTCACGCTAACGCTAACGCATTCGAAGTGAGCCCCCCAGTTGCAAACTTGCTGCGCGGGCCCTGAAGAGTCACCAATTATGCGGCATTCTAATTAAATGACACAGTGCTCCTTTTCATGGATGATCAGCTGATTTGGTTCACCACTACAATTTCCTCCGTGTCTGCTTGGTTCAGCGTTGTTGTTGTGGCTTAGTACAAGTCCAAACTGTAGAGTACCACAAGGGTAAATTTTTGGTCCGCTACTCATATTGATTGACTTACCAAAATGAGGGTTAACCTAGGTCCTCCCAGAATGTACGCGGACGATACTAATTTACTTTACTTTTGCTGCATCTTACCTCGCCGACATTGAGATACAGATCAACAGTGAAATGAAACATGTTAATCTCTGACTCAAAGCTCATACGTTTAGCCTCAATGTTGCAAAAACTGAGTTTATGATCATACTCTCACGACAGAAATTGCAACCCTTCAAGAGTCCATTCCAGCTAGATATAAAAGTAGATGGCATCCCAATAAATCAAAACACGTTAAGTAGGTCTCTTGGACTTCACATAGATAAAAACCTTTAATGGGAGGAGCATATTCACACAATATCAAAAACGTGCTTCCACTAACGGTGTGCTCAAAAGAATCAGGCCATTTATTTCCATGCACACTGCAATTAAAATTTATCGAGGTTTCATAGAGCCACACTTTGATTACTGCAGTGCTGTTTGGGATGGCTTATCGCTACAGCTAAGTGTGAAACTACAAAATCTAGGTATGATACAAACCCTAGGCTTCTTCTCAACTCGCTTGACTCAAAACCCCTTTCTGTTAGAAGGGCGACGAGAAAGGCCTGTATGGTTTGTAGAGTATTAACAAACTCTTCCCAGGTTGAGTTACTGTCACATGAAGCTAAAATTAAGGGTGTTTCTAACAGGTTATAGTGTTGCTATGGTAACCTGTTATTTCTAATTAATTTACCTCGTACCAATAAATTTTATACTGAACAAAAGTCAAAAGATTTACAGCTATCCAGACTACCTTTGGGTCTTGTCGCATAGGCTTGAGGCCTAATTATCTGGCAGTAACTTAGGGCGCATTCTTTTGGAACTGATACTCGGAATAAACGTATTCTTATTCTTTTGTGACAAATTCTGTTTTTGAAGTAAACGTATTCTGTAACTTATTCTACCCTTCATAGCCTAATGAACAGAAAATGTGTTATTTTGGAAAATATCGGCAGGAAAATAGTGCGTGGCCCGAAGAACCAGTCATATGGCACCGGAAGTCACGTTTACAAGCTCGTTCCAGGCCACTCTGGGCGCTGTTCTTACATCACTTCCGCCAAGACTATTTCTTTGTCAGAATCTGTGTTCTTTTTGGAAATTCTATTCTGCTTATTCCCTTATTCCTTCACTGGGTTATAGCTGGGATAGTCCCAAAATGCGGAGCAACCCCGATATAGCAAACGCTATTGTTCAGCCCGCCAAGGTTACGGGAAGAATGAATGGAACAGAAACTCGCCATAACGAACCCTGGTATTACGAAATCACCGTTACAACGAACACAGTCTATAACCCCAAACTTAAAATGTATTCTGTAAAACGACTGAAACGAAAAGTCATCACACGACCAAATTGAAGCTGACGGCAAAACAGATGAACGTTTACAGATATAGTCGTTTCCGTCGATCACAATCTTTTCCTTTAACCGACATATGCGATGAGATAGTCATGACTCCTATTAAAATATATGCCTTCGTATCTATCGTTGCCTTATCGTAACATGTCAAACCTCTCCCTTATAACCTTGTATCCATATCAGGCAGGTTTCAGAAAAGACATACTTGATAGTAATTTATGGAAGATTTAAAAGGGAAATACCTTCCTTGGACGATGCGCTGTTGCCTTCATGCGGGTCAAGCCCACTAGCATCTTGTGTCTGTAAAAAGATATAAAAGCAGTAATTTTAAATTGTAATATCTCTTTGCCTCATGCCTTGGTGCAAAATTTAATGATGATGATGATGATGATAATGATGATAAAACATCTAGCAAGGGAAATCCCTCTGCTAATAGGGGACGCCTAACTGTCTATAAAACAATGTATCTACTAAAAAACTATGCCTTAATTATAATAATAAAGAGTGTATAAAATAAAATAAAATAAAAAATAAGTAATATGTAAACAAGCATACTAAGAATTACATAGATAGCAGCCAGTGCATCCAACTTGTAAGAGGCCGGCAAAAATTAGCACAAATTGCACTTATCATGTGTATAATTATTATCATAGTCAATGGATATTTCCCAAATAAAAAGCCACACAAACGGGCGAAGTATCTATACAAAATAGCCACGTATAGATATTGTCTACACGTGAATAACTAGGGCATAGAAAATACGGCTCTAAATGCATCCTTGAAACACGCTCTCAAAATTAAAGGCGATGGGATATAATATCAACAGAATGACGGTTTGTTTGAAGTTGTCATGAACTAACCTGATGAAGTGAAAACCAAGATTTAAACATGTTGATGTCAATCCTGCGACTCTGGAAAACACTAGGTCTTGGGCAGATTTGACTCCTGTCTAACTCTGATTCCGACAACAAATGCAGACACTCGCAACCCCGAACGTCATGGGCACGGCACTTTGGAGAACCTTTCTGAGAACATAAAGGGCAGCAAACACACATTTCGTAGCTCATGGTTTTTAACCAGTGAAACTCCTTGCGCATATACTCAAGAATACATCTCAACTGCCTAAGGATGGATGGGCCCGTTGTCGGATCAAAAGTGCAATCGTCGGAAGTGTGAATGGCAACTTCGACAAACGAGGAATGACACAGTAAGATTACCGAAGTTTCCTGATCAGGACGGATGTGAAATACTGCGAAATTGTGGAACAAGTCTGGATTCACGGGACTCTTCCACTCTTCGTTGCATCTCTGATAAAACTGCAAAACCAGACGGGAGAACAGACCTGGAGGTACTCGACCTGATTCAAACCTTACAAAAAGTGAAGGAATTTGTACAGACGCAAGCAGCTCGAGGACTTCCTTAGTTGGAGGCGACAGAAGCATAGATGGCACCAGGTACTGATTGTTGGTGCTATCAGATGGGCAGGGACAAAGCAAGCTGAATCTTTCCATTATAGCAAGGAGGCTTTTGCAGGTCTCCTGGTTGTCAAACAAGGGTTTCCAAGCGTGATCCAATAGTCTTTCATCCAAGATGCCAGTTTTCTGAAGATTTTCCCACAGGTCTTTTACGCAGTGTTCGGTGGGCTCGTAACGCGGGACGGTAATTACTTGCTTGAAGACGTCAATTAGCCACTGTGGGTCTAATATCACCATGTTATCCAACTCGGGTGTTTCATCAAAGTGTATCAGTATTCTTAGGTCGTGCAAGAAATGAAGCAGTGTCTGAACTTGTTCATTGTCATCAATCTGGCACTCCTCTATGGCAATCTGTCTGGCTTTCTCAATGTGTATCCATTTCCAGTCCTTTTCCCTCAAGAGCTGAAGTTTGTCTTCATACCTTAGCCACTTTAAAGGAATGGCCTCTTTCATCTGCGGTAGGTTCTTAGCAACAGCGAGTACTTCTTTTCTCAGGCGCACCACCTCTGGGCACTCACTACCACTTCCTGACTTTGTGTTGTCGACAACGAAGACGTCTTTAAACAGATGTTCACGGTAAATCTTGTCTTGTAAACGGCCATAAATTTCAAGGGCCAATTCTCTGGGATCTTCTTCGCGGTAAGGCTGATCAGCATGAGTGCACACCAAGAAAACAGGTGGTAAATTTTCAGTTGACACCTTAGACACGGCAGCATCCTGGCCAATAGTTCTTGGACCCACCAAAGAATAGACTGATGACAGCCAAAAGTCAAGATAGTCTTGATTAGTCTTCCTGCAGTCAACGTCTTCGATATCCTTATACAATCCCTTTTTTAGAGGAGCTTTGAGTTTCTCGTCTGGACTACGACTCAAGTCACAAGCCAAAATGTAGATGGCCTTCTCTGTCAGAAAAATTGGATGCGTGGCGTAGTAAACTGACTGCCCCGCAAAATCCCAAAGGACTGAATATATTTCGTCTTCGTCGTCGATGTTTTCAAAATTTTGAAGCCCCATTTCAACCAATGAAGCAACATCTTCTGGTAACTCGGGCACAAGCGGAGCAGCAACTACTTCTTCAGTTTGTTTCTTAGGTACTTTTTCTTTAGGCACATTTTCAAATTGTGGTTGATAGGTCTCCAGCTCTTCCGTATTAATGTCACAGACAGTAAAAGATTCTTCTTTTTCTCTACCTAATGACTTTTCTTTCTTCAAGAGTTGACAAATTAATTGCGCTGCGTGATACTCAAACAAACATTTCGATTCGTTATCAGTATCTTTACCTTCCTTGCCCGCTTTCCAAATTTCTTTCGAGACTTTAAAATGTGATGGGTCGGTCTCTATTCCTACCGTACTTCTTTCATTGGGATCAAAAGGTTGTCCTTTTAACGACTTCAACAAACTAGTCTTTCCTGTTCGATCCTGCCCAATCAACATAACTGGCACTCTTTTCACAAGCCGCATCCCATCTTCAAGAGCTCTGTTGTAAGCTTCAATGGCGTCGGGACCTCGGGCGAGAATCTGGAAAGGAGCTAACATAAGAGGAAACATTAGTTATGAAACTAATAATTTCAAGATGCCCTGTAACCAAATAGAGCAGCAACCATCAGTATAAAAACCAAACTTGAAGAGTCCTTCTGATTGGCTTAGAGATGAAAATAACATTCATGCCTCCTCCAAAGAACATGTAGACTTTTTGCAGGTCTCATGAACAACGTTATGACAGGATAACGTAAGAAAGTTACCATTAATACAAACCGTATAATATTTCTTTGGTAGTATGTGTTCCTTTATTTTGAGTTCAGACAAAGACAACAGCTTTAACTAGTCATTAGCAAAACGTTTTAATAAGGAAGGCCCGAAAAAGTGGCATTTATTTCAAAGTATACCTTTGAGAATGACAGATTTGCATGAACACTGAGAGTTTATAATTACCTTCTGCAGAAAATTCGGCCAATCACAAGCGTTGTGATGTGTAGCACGTTGTGATGCAAGTGATAAATTTGAAAGTTTGTTGCAAGAAGTAGAACTCGGGTCTACTTTGCGCAACATGTTGCCACAACTTGCAACACTGAAATTTGTTGCGTGACAAGTTGAACACGCAGGCGGTAATACGGGCAAAATCGCTTTCCAACTTGCAATGCAACAATGTTGCGCGACAAGTTGAAACAAAATGTTGCCAGTGTTACTTGACCTTAAGCCTTTCATGTAAACAGCTTTAAATTATTTTGTATGAATATAAAACACATGAAGCAGTCCGAATTAAACTGTGTATATTACACTGTAAGCATGAAATGTCAGTTCTCACAATGTTCAAGTGCAATTTTGTATGCAAGCTAAAGAAGTTACAACTCAAATGAAGATTTCACCTCAAGAGTTCAATGCTTCTAAGGGACTGGTCAATAATTAGGGTGGGGGGGGGCTGGTGCATCAGTGAGTAACCATGTTTGGTTTTTCATGACCCCCTAAGCCTGTAAGACACATTTAGATCGACTTGAACTATATCCTATGCATTGATCTGGCTCAGATGGTCAAAAGGCCGCTTACAAATTCTTTGAGAGCTTTCTTGTTAAATATGCAAATTGCTGTTTGGCTTTCAATTGGCTTTTGAAGAATGTGAAATGAGCTCAAAAACTTTTTTGTTTGGCTTAGAATAAGCACTGCTAGTTAATGTTAACACTGCAGCAAAAAGGCAAGCACTGTTTTCTTCCACAATGGCAAAAAGGTTAAGCTTCATTGTTTTTATTGGTGGTTCATGTAGATTTATGTCATGTGCTAGGCAACCAGAGTGATCATATTTCATTCGGTAATCATTCGGCAGATTTGACGGTTCTGTGATATTTCAGAGCAATGTTTCGACTATTTTTCCAAGGGAGGAAGAAAACATTGCTTACCTCACCTTACCTTACCTTATTAAACTTTGTGAAAAAATTCTAAAGTATTTAGTAACAACAAAAAACAGCAAGGTAAAGTGCGCAAAATTCAAAACACGTCTTTCTAGGGATGAAAATGGACTCTGGCTGTGGTAGTGTTCGCAATTACTGTAATACTGTCAGCAATTATCAATGAACCGGCCGAAGTGAAGGGTAATTTATTTCATTATTTCATTATTTTTTTATTAAATAGAAATAATCAAGGGGTCCGGAAGGGGGTCCAGAAAGGGGGGTGCACATTTTGTCTACACCCTAAGAAAAGCAAAAGTTTTAACACCACAAGATACATTTATGAATGAAATATTGCCACTATTTTACAAATAACAATATTTATTAAAGTCCATGTATTCCCCCTGTCGGAATGCTCATGAGTTTCAGAAGCTCTTTCATGGTGAGGGAAGGCATGAGTATGATTTAAAATCTTCTGTTGCAAGACTAGAAGAGAGAATCGCAAGTGTTATGAGCCCTTGTAATCCCGCTGCTGCAGGGAAATACTTCTGAGAAGAATACATCCTTGCACTCTCTGATAAAATTTTGTTGAGCAACAATATTAAAGTGATAGAAGGCATAAAGTCAAGTATCCAGAAGAAGAGAGAAGAAGCACAAAAGTATCTGTCTTCTCACTTTACCAAGTCTGAAAAGGTTTTACCAGGACACGAGTACCTAAGAAAATTTGATGAGGAAATTATTGGAAAACTTGGTGGAGGAGAAAGTAAGAGACATTGATCAAGTTCATTCTTGCTGAACAGTTGACATTAAGATCACAGACATGTTCAAACACATTACTTAATAGACAACAAAAGGAATAAACGTTCTCAAAAAGAGCTCAGAAGAAAGGCTACAAAGCATAAAGCTTCTAGAAACTTGGAGAAAATTAAACAGTACATTTCGAATGCTCCTCCTTCTAAAGAATTAAAAAGGAAAATTTAAAGTTGGATGCTCTTTCCAACTTATCATGTTCTCAAGTTAAATATCTTTAATATTGAAAAAGGAATGCTATCCATCAAATCTGTTTCTTACATCCAAGAGCATGTGAGGAAGAAAGGACTTTGTAGCAAGCAGTGATGAAGGGGCACAGGGCTGTTATTAGAAGCCAGCAACCGGTTTTTATAGCCAGCTACTGTAGTAAAAGGAGCCGGCTACTCTCAGTCTCAAAATGAGTCAAATGTATCATAGCTATAGGAAGAATTGCTTGATTTTTGACCGGCTACTTTCTCTGAGAGATCATCTTCTGAAAACCTTAATGACAAGGGCTGCAGGAAATGCTGTAATTATTGATAGTAGTCAAGAAAAAGAAACTGATGAGTCAGATAAAAACGATGAGTAGGTTGATGATGACAATCGAGTCAGATGGAAATGACCTACCTACCTACATACATACATATATAAATCATACATCAGTTTATTCAAGGTATTTAAAATAAAGGTGAATACACAAAGATCAATGCCCCCAAAAAAGGGAGTTTAGAGGTGGACCCTATAGAACAAACTCCCTAAAAGAAAATCTAAAATATTCAACAAACATTACAAATCTAGTATTTAAAATTGTTCAAAAGAGCTAAATTATTTTCAAAACATGTAAAAATTTTGAAACCATTTCTTGAATAAGGAATGCTTTCCACCAAATCTGTTTCGAGTTATGAGTTGACTTGAGTTAGAGTTAAGTTTGAGTTACGGTTTTCGCCATTTTTGGCACTTAAAAGTAGTAATTATTGAGTACAATTAAGTCACTGGGAGGACAATAAAACACTGTTTCATTAGTGCTCAAAGTTATATTTGAAAAGAATTTTGCTACATGTAAATGGCTGTAAACTGATCAAAACACTCTTATAAAGATTATTATATGAAGCGAGGTGGACACCTGACAGATTCTGTGTATAACAAGATCAGGTCCAAGCATAAGCAACCACATAGAATTTATGGCCTTCCCAAGATACACAAGGCCAACACACCACTGAGACCTATAGTCTCTTGTGTGAACACCTTTGCCTATGATCTGTCTTCCTACTTAGCCCATGTATTATCTCCCCTAACAGGGAACTCAGAGTACACAGTTGACAACTCAGCTCACTTTGTGTCCATTGTGAACGGTGAAAGGGTACTAGAAAACGAGATCATGGTGTCTTTCGACGTAGTGTCTCTGTTTACGAATGTTCCAATCGAAGGAGCAGTACAGACTGCACTGTGAAAACTAGAAGCTGACCCGTGCCTTGCCAAACGCACGACTCTAACACCTACGCAGATTGCAGACCTCTTGAGATTCGTTCTTAGATCCACATACTTCCAGTATGATGTACTGATTTACGAACAGCAAGAAGGAGCAGCTATGGGTAGCCCGGTATCCGCAGTGATAGCTAACCTCTACATGGAGGGTTTTGAGGAGCAAGCTTTGACATCGATGCCCTGTACACCTAAGATCTGGAAACGCTATGTGGATGACACCTTTACCATCTTACATCGTGACAAAGTTGACTCGTTCTTACAGCACCTCAATAGTCAACAACCGACGATCCGTTTCACAATGAAAACTGAGTATGACAACTCAATTCCCTTCCTTGATACGTTGATCATCAAGGATTTGAATGGATACCTCTCTACCAGTGTTTACAGAAAGCCTACACACACTGACCAGTACCTAGCGTATGATTCACAGCACCCACAATCTGTAAAGAGCGGTATTGTCAACTGCCTGTACGATCGATCTAAACCGACCTCATAACAAAACCATCAGTTACATCTCATGAAAAGAAACACCTCTCATTGGTCCTTGTTTCCAACGGTTTTCCGTTTTCGTTTGTAAAAAATCTTACGAGAACCAAGGGACGAACAACCACTACAAAACCTGAACCCGAAATTAAATCTACTGTGGTTCTGCCATACGTCAAAGGCACATTGGAGGCTCTTTGCTGTTGCCTACAACAACAAGGCATATGGACTGTTTTCCGATCTGACACAACTCTTAGATCACACCTAGTGCGACCTAAGGACATTGTCGATCCATTTAAACAAGACGGAGTAGTCTACAAGAATTCCTGAGAATGTGGTAAGGTTTATATTGGAGAGACTGGAAGATCTATACATGAACGGATTAAAGAACACGATAGAGACATACGGCTTGCTCGAACCCAATCCTCCGCCATTTCAGAACATAGCAACGCGACCGGACATTATCCGCTCTGGGACGAAGTGAAATTTATTGACCAAGACTCACATTGGTACACCCGTAGGGTTAAAGAGGCTATTCACATAAGACTTCACCCTAAAAACATTAACAGGGACAGTGGAATTGAAATTCCTGAAGCGTGGATGCCCACGATCAAACAACACAACAGCCGATCAGTACCAAAGCAGACCACTGAGGGAACAATTTCTAGTCTGAACGACAAGGATCGAAATCCTCCAATCAACAACAGCCTAAGAGAGGATCGGAACGCACCAATCACCACCAGCCACGGTGATTCTTATTCTCACACGCAACCAGTCGACACCATCGCCTGATGAAGACCAGCAGTATAGCGGTTGAAACATGGCGATCCACATCTTTGTGACTTAATCATGAGACAATAGATTAACTCAGCTATCATTTGAAACCATGATGACGAAGACCTTTCATAATAAGATTATTATAGTCATGCAGTCCTTTCACAGCAGTATCCTTGTTCCTGCTAACAAGTCTATCAGATGAGTGCAAAAAGAATGTCTTCCTGGAGAGCAAATATTGTTACACCAGTTAAATTCTTTGCTAAATGATCAAACGTTGATGTGGTTCAGAGTCGTAATCAAAACGTTCAGTGCCAAAACAATCTGACCATTACTGTTTTTGCCCATAACCACTGAAATCATGAGGTGAGTGGTTTCTCGCTTGCCGCAGCTTGGATGGCAGATAAACTATCAAACATTTGTTTGAAATACAAAATAATTGATGTAAATGTTTGATCTAGATCGGGTATTACTAAACCACGAAACAACATTTTATTCCTACAATTTTTCTGGAACACTGAAACTCGTCAAGCTAATAGATTCCAATGTAAAAAAGGAAAGTCTAGCAAAGTGAATCAGTGAGAGCAAAGTATGAAATCTGCGGGCACAAGAGCCGAAGTTTACACATTTTATGTTGCGACAAATGAATGGCATTTCAGCATTTATTGCAGACAAATTAAAGTCAAGTATCTTGAGGTTTATTTCTTTCCCTTTCTGGAAGAAAAACTTTCAGTCAAGAAACATTTTGGTTCAAAGCCATCAAATGGATCGAACTATTCACTGACCATTGTTGTATGCGAAATACTTTTTAAAAAGCTTGTGCATCCTTTTTGCATTGATAGACTTGATAGCGAGAACTAGAATACTGTTGTGAAAGGTACAGTGCCGCTCAAAAGTAAGTTGACAGTCTTGACTCAATGCTCAAAACTCGAATTGCGTGTCTCGAACGTTGAGACGTTTGAGTTTCGAGACACGAGAATCGAGGATCCAGCATCAAGAAATTATCAAATATGAAAACTCAAAGAAGTTTGAGGAAACGATTTATCTCTCGAAGAAACAACAAAAGCTGTTTGCTCGCAAACTGGAAATATCAGTAGTTCGCATCTCACCCCCAGCATGATCACTTTATAATGTTGAACGTTTATAGTGTGCATGAATAGTGTATAGTGTGCATGAATAGTGTATAGTGTGCATAATTTTAATGATCGGTTGACAGCCATTTAGCGAATTTCTATGCAAATATTACTTGGAGCACAATTTCATTGTCTTCCCAGTGACCTCTATTCAATAATTACTACCTTTGAGTGCCAAAAATGGCAAAACCCGTAACTCAATCGACTCCAACTCAACTCAACTCGTAACTCGATCATTATCCTATGTCATTACTGGCACTAGCATCTGGCTATAAGTTTTACAACATATATAAGTGGCGAATGACATTTGCAGACTGCAGACTGCAGACTATAGTTTTTCTTCCCAGTGATTTTTAATTAGAGCCATTTCCTAAATATTTCATAAATTTCAGCTTTGAACAATTGAAGGCCTCGGTGCATAACCATCCTATGTCGAATTTTGGGTTGTTTTTCGATTTTGCTTGGATTTGTCTGAATTTCTGCATGTGAACTGCAATTCGATGGAAACACATTGTATGGTATTTTTTTGACTGATTCATCCAGAATCCAGAAATGCATTTTTTCTTACGTACACCAAGAAACCAACCTTCCATGGGAGTGGTTTGCAAGTTGCATTACATCTTCTTAGTAAGAAAAAATGCATTTCTGGATTCTGGATGAATCAGTCAAAAAAATACCATACAATGTGTTTCCATCGAATTGCAGTTCACATGCAGAAATTCAGACAAATCCAAGCAAAATCGAAAAACGACTCAAAATTCGACATAGGATGGTTATGCTCCGAGCCCTTCAATTGGTTTAATTGTTGTTACTTTTATTCAAGATTCAAGCTGGTATTTATCTCTCGACTGGATGTAAATAGTAATCATCTACACTTGTTTTGAGAAGTAAGCTTTAGCTTAGTTTAACTGACAGTTTTTCGATTGCTTTGTGAGCAAACGAGTGATTTTACTTCGCTTGGCTTACTGTTTTTCGACGTCCCTCAGCAATGTTAAGAAAACTTTGCCCTTATGTTATTTTAAACACATAATTGGAACGAGTCCTTGTGTTTTCAGACATTGCTGAAATTGTCCTCATCGCTGTGTGACTCGGACAATTTCAGCAACTTCTGAAAACACGCTTGACATGAATCCTTAATTTTTCATGCTGTTATTGTGGTGTTACTTGCAGAAACATCTTCCAAATCCATTGAGGCTAACCTATCGTTTTCATACACATTTTCTAGGTCGTACAAGGCGTCTGAATCAAAATAAAAACCGTGGGAAAAATTCAGATTTTCATTTGCGTCCATGGTGTGACACCGTAGCTGCCTGTGCATCTGTACTCTCATAAGGCATGCTGTTTTAACCAATTGGAGCGCATGTTATAACAAAACTTTATTATAATATATTGCATATTATAAACCTTTATAAATTTTATCATCTGTAAAGTGCATTTGATCATAATGCGCTATATAAGTTTTCAAAACTCATTAATAATTCATGAAGGAAATACAAAAGAAATTAATATTTAATGAGTGTCTTTATATCTGATAAAAACACGCTAAATTTTACATCCGATTTTCTAGGCCAAAATAACCCAAAATCTAAATTTTAGTGTAAGAATGGATAAACGCACAGTAAAGGTTTTTAAGCCGTTCAATGAATTCGCAATTCTTGTTTTATCAAGTCCTAAGACACTCGGCTGCGCCTCGTGTTTTAAACTTGATAAAACACCCTGCTCATTTATTAAACATTGCCTAAATTATTTCTTTATGTAGGAGCACAGCCCTAGGTGTCGGCAGGCTTAAATTTCATTAATTTATTGAAAAGTTTGGTCTGGAGCAAACACTGGTACTTTCCATTCTGTTTAAACATTTGCACGGCTGTGATAATATAGGGAGGTTGTTAGTGGTGAGTTGACTGTAATGAGCGTCAAAGGCGTTCTTATAGACTGAGTAAAAGAAACATACCTTTGTTGGGCGGAATAGCGGCTTGTGCACCCATGTTAGGTGGCATGGTCTGACCTGGCACTTGAGGAGGTGGCTGCATGCTCTGTCGCTGCATTGTAGCCATCGGACGGCGAAGTGTCTGGGACTGGGCAAACCTCTGCTGTGTTTGTTGCTGCCTGAGTTTGAGTTTAATGCGTCGGCAGAATGGTACCACACACTCTCTCTCTAAACAGTGCTTTGCATGATAACAACAAAGATGAATGAGCTCCAGACAAATTCGGCAGCCATCTCCAGTTTTTCGTTTGCAGGTTTTTGCGTGCTCCACAACACGCTTCATCTTGGCACAGCTCACAAGCTGGCAGTTGATTTCGCGGCAGTGGGTAGCATGTACCAAAATCTGTATACAGCGCTGGATCTTTAACCGTCGTTCTTCCTGTGCACTGAGCTGTGGTCGTTCCTTTTCCCCATCTTGCTTTTGCTGTTGATCTAAATCCAGGTCGTAGTCCTGTAAAAACAAAAACAAAACCATCTTGCATCACATTCTCAAGGCACAATGCTTTATAGAACACTGATAGACGTGAGACCTTGTGCTTGACTTCTGTAACTAACAGTCTTAACCAAAATCTGTGCCGCACGAAAAGCTCTCTTATGAAAATGAAGAACTCCGAAGCCGTGTTGCTTCAAGTGACACTGAACTCAACACTCAAGTTACGTTTCATGTACGCCATTCTATAAACACAACAGACTATATCAACTTACCCTACTATTTGCTGTTTCGTACGTATCTCCTTCAACTTCACGTGCATATGAGACAGGATTACCCATGACTCGATCTCTCAGGGCAGCAGGGTCATGAACAGGAGTTGGGAAAATAACTGTAAAAAAAAATAATGCACCTTCAAAGTTTTAATGCATCCCATTGACTGACTTGAAGAAGTCATTGTCAGTAGATTTGGTTGTTTGAGTAACATTTAAAATATAAGATATTGAAGTGAACAAACATCTTGGCCACCATATTGGGTTTATCTATGCAAAGGAAACTGGAGACTGGAGATGATTACACATCCGGGAAACTGCGCAAGAGCTACCGCCATTTTATTGCTTTTTCGATCGATCAAGAAATTCAAGTGCCCACTTACTTGTATTAGTATATACCACACAAGTGAATAGTGCTTTTCGCGTTTCGATTGGTTAACTCGGAGGTGATGAGCAAGTACTATTCATCTCCGAGTAATTGGTGCGTGAGATTTTACAATTTCCGACCGCTCATCGGTATAATCTCACACATCGAGTAATGTTTTGGTCCGCTAATTCAGCTTCTGTGGCTTGTGTTGGATAAAGTGGTGGATATTCAACTCGCCGCTTTGCAGCTAGGTAAATATCCACCACCATTTACCTCCACTTTGGTGAATAATTGTTAATTATCAGTCTGGGATATCCCTTAATTTAAGGACAGTCGTGATGTCACGGAGCTATTGTTGTCACCGAAAATGGGCGACGATTCGCGATCATGTTGGAAGTTTCCAGGCATTTCTGAGCTTTCATCTAGGACATTTTTTGAAGATACCATTTGTCAACAGATCAGTGGCCATATTGGAAGTGCTTGGGAGAGGTTTTGTGAAATACATCAGTTTGTTTCTAGGCGAAAATCTGTGCGATGTAGGTGAAATTGTTGCCCGCATTTCAAGAGGCCCTGCCAGGGTAAATCTCGACAAGCAACATGGCCCAAAGAGTAGCGACAGCACAGAAAATGAAATCCCAACAGGCGACATCATTCCCGGTAAAATCCGACAGTGGTATCAAGGCCGAGAATTGGCGATTTAAACACCGACACGGGTGATTTTAAAATTCAGACAAGCGACACAGGACCCAAGTTAACAGGGGGGTTAAGTTATCAACATTATTTTATATTCAGTGATTTTTCTTGAACTTCTAAATATTTTTCCCCGATTTTTATATCGATAAAGTTTTATTGTCTGAAATATGAAGATGGTAGACAACCTAGATTTCTGGTAGACTTTCTTGGAGGTTTGAGGTTCAAGAGGCTGGTAACACTACACCAAAAAAGCTGTTTCTCAAACAAACAAACTACTTTGTGTCATCGTGGTTTTCAAAGTAATGTTGATGTTGTTTGGTGTTCTTTTTAGATAAGGGAAACCCACATGAAACTTTTGACATCAAGTTGTTGAATTTGTGAGAACATAATTATAGACCTAAAGCAAAAGGTTGATGCTTGATGCTAAATGCTGATAGACTCAAACCAAGGGAAAGAGAAAAGAGAGGGCTTTGAAATTTGCTGACTAAATGCTAATAATTTGGAAGGTTCCTGTGTTGGTTGATTCAACAAAATATTAATGTCCACCCACAGTCCATATGTAGGAGATGTCGAGTAAAATGCAGTAATGCTTGTTACTTAACTGGACACTTCAACCCAACTGCGACAACATGGGTTCCACGCCGTGTGCACTCGACTGAAGTGGATGCGTCTTGTTCTGCTCTGCTAAAATGTTGAAATAGGAAGACATCTGAAGCTTCCAAAGCCCTACAAGTTATATCTGATGAAAGCGAAGCTTTGAAGAACTTGCAGAGAGAGCCAGAACGAAAACGAAAGAGAGAAGGAAGTTCAAAAACGCATGAAGAAGCCAATAACTCACTGGTTACTGAAATGAAAGATGGCGACGAACCCGTATCGCTCCTTGCCTGTAGCTGGCAAGAAGATATGATGAATAAGATTGATAAGTTTCTAGAGATTCACCCTATGATTGATGATCTCAAACAGCAACTTAAAGAACTTAAATGAAGAATGATCCTCGCAGTTGTGAACGCAATTTATGCAATTGCGAAAAGAAGCCTGAAAAAAAAAAAAAAAAAAAAAAAAAAAAAAACTGCGAGGATCATTCTTCATTTGATTTCATTTCTGCAGTTCATATATGATTCAATTCATATATCATTCACACTCATTTCTTTCACGGGAACATAAGAACCCACAATTGACCTGCTCCCAACATCAGTGGCTTCATAGCTCAGTTGGTTAGAGCATCGCACCAGTAATCACGAGGTCACGGGTTCGAACCCCGTTGAAGTCCTGAATTTTTTTTCAGGCTCACACATCGAGTAATGTTTTGGTCCGCTAATTCAGCTTCTGTGGCTTGTGTTGGATAAAGTGGTGGATATTCAACTCGCCGCTTTGCAGCTAGGTAAATATCCACCACCATTTACCTCCACTTTGGTGAATAATTGTTAATTATCAGTCTGGGATATCCCTTAATTTAAGGACAGTCGTGATGTCACGGAGCTATTGTTGTCACCGAAAATGGGCGACGATTCGCGATCATGTTGGAAGTTTCCAGGCATTTCTGAGCTTTCATCTAGGACATTTTTTGAAGATACCATTTGTCAACAGATCAGTGGCCATATTGGAAGTGCTTGGGAGAGGTTTTGTGAAATACATCAGTTTGTTTCTAGGCGAAAATCTGTGCGATGTAGGTGAAATTGTTGCCCGCATTTCAAGAGGCCCTACCAGGGTAAATTTCGACAAGCAACATGGCCCAAAGAGTAGTGACAGCACAGAAAATGAAATCCCAACAGGCGACATCATTCCCGGTAAAATCCGACAGTGGTATCAAGGCCGAGAATTGGCGATTTAAACACCGACACGGGTGATTTTAAAATTCAGACAAGCGACACAGGACCCAAGTTAACAGGGGGGTTAAGTTATCAACATTATTAAATTATATTCAGTGATTTTTCTTGAACTTCTAAATATTTTTCCCCGATTTTTATATCGATAAAGTTTTATTCGATGTGCTAAATGCTGATAGACTCAAACCAAGGGAAAGAGAAAAGAGAGGGCTTTGAAATTTGCTGACTAAATGCTAATAATTTGGAAGGTTCCCGTGTTGGTTGATTCAACAAAATATTAATGTCCACCCACAGTCCATATGTAGGAGATGTCGAGTAAAATGCAGTAATGCTTGTTACTTAACTGGACACTTCAACCCAACTGCGACAACATGGGTTCCACGCCGTGTGCACTCGACTGAAGTGGATGCGTCTTGTTCTGCTCTGCTAAAATGTTGAAATAGGAAGACATCTGAAGCTTCCAAAGCCCTACAAGTTATATCTGATGAAAGCGAAGCTTTGAAGAACTTGCAGAGAGAGCCAGAACGAAAACGAAAGAGAGAAGGAAGTTCACAAACGCATGAAGAAGCCAATAACTCACTGGTTACTGAAATGAAAGATGGCGACGAACCCGTATCGCTCCTTGCCTGTAGCTGGCAAGAAGATATGATGAATAAGATTGATAAGTTTCTAGAGATTCACCCTATGATTGATGATCTCAAACAGCAACTTAAAGAACTTAAATGAAGAATGATCCTCGCAGTTGTGAACGCAATTTATGCAATTGCGAAAAGAAGCCTGAAAAAAAAAAAAAAAAAAAAAAAAACTGCGAGGATCATTCTTCATTTGATTTCATTTCTGCAGTTCATATATGATTCAATTCATATATCATTCACACTCATTTCTTTCACGGGAACATAAGAACCCACAATTGACCTGCTCCCAACATCAGTGGCTTCATAGCTCAGTTGGTTAGAGCATCGCACCGGTAATCACGAGGTCACGGGTTCGAACCCCGTTGAAGTCCTGAATTTTTTTTCAGGCTTCTTTTCGCAATTGCATAAATTGCGTTCACAACTGCGAGGATCATTCTTCATTTGATTTCATTTCCGCAGTTCATATATGATTCAATTCATATATCATTCACACTCATTTCTTTCACGGGAACATAAGAACCCACAATTGACCTGCTCCCAACATCAGTGGCTTCATAGCTCAGTTGGTTAGAGCATCGCACCGGTAATCACGAGGTCACGGGTTCGAACCCCGTTGAAGTCCTGAATTTTTTTTCAGGCTTCTTTTCGCAATTGCATAAATTGCGTTCACAACTGCGAGGATCATTCTTCATTTGATTTCATTTCCGCAGTTCATATATGATTCAATTCATATATCATTCACACTTAAAGAACTTAATGAGGAAAACGGGGAGTTATGCAATTCTCTTAAATCTACATCACAGGAGGTGTCAAAGATGAAAGCATTGCACAATAAACTCGCTGGAGAATTAACGACTAGTAACGATTTACTGATGAAAACAAGACAAAAACTTGAATTACAGACAATTTGCAATATTCGGCTTGAAGCCCACTCCAGAAGGAACAACATAAAATTCTTCAATTTACAAGAGACTGAAAAAGATGGTAGCTTCCTGGAAACCGTGAACCTGAACCTGAAAGAAATCCTTCGAAATCAGCTTAAGATGAGCCAGAAAGAAGTTGATAACTTAGAATTTGAACGAGTCCACCGCATTTTGACCCGACAAACCAGCGATGACTCCCAGGTCAAGCCTCGCCCCATTATTGCAAAGCTCAGCTTAATTTTTAAAGACAAAGGGCATATCTTTAAATACGTTAAAAACATCGACTGACAACTTAAAATCGGTGTGGCGGATAACTTCTCTAAGGAAGTAGAAATTAGAAAAGCACTGCTGCCTGTTCTTAAAAAGCTAAACAGAATCAGAAGAGAGCTTCATACAGCGTGGATAAACTCAAAATCGGTGGACAGGTTTATTGTGGACCCGAAACTAAGAAGCTTCCACTCTATGCCAGGATAATGTCAAGCTTAGTTTTGCTGCTTTTATTTATAATTTAATAGCTTGCTGGCTTTGTGAGCTTTTACATGGTTTTATTCGAGGAGGCCTTTACTTTAGAATGCACTTTTTTTTCTCCCGGCTTCTTCACCTTCCTTTACTTAGTAAAGTAGCATGGTTCCAGTTCTGGTTGAGATTTTTTACTATCTTGAGATTCACCAGTTTTTGAACTAGGATTAGGATCCTTTAAATGTGTTTTTGTGTTTGTAGGTTACTCACATCTTCGTGTTTTCGTTTTATTCATTATTTGTTCCAAGCTTTATTTATTAAATAATTTGCAATTCCATACCAATGCAAATATCTTCTCTCCGAGGTGCAACAATAATCTACACTATCATTCAAACTATCTTTGGTGTGTCTAAACGCCAGAGGTTTAAATCAAGTGCATAAGAGGAGGCAGGTTTTTCGTTGGGCACACAACAGCAAGGCTGATGTTATATTTCTGCTGATCGTGAAAAGGTTCGTAGGAAGGCAAGGGAACTGTTTTTGTAATATACGAAGACCTGTATATCAATGGTAGCTTGGTTTCACACTAAACGTAATTAATTTGATTGTCAGTTGTTGCAGCTTCTCAGTCTTAATTTCACGTAGCCATTTAACAATTTAAAGTTGAGTAATGATCGTTTTTTTGGTAGCTACGATGATTTTAAAATGTAAATCTATCGAGAGCAGAGATACAACTAGCAATACCACAACCACGAACTGCTTGTTTCATGTTGGTGTTATTTTCTGCATGTGTGTATGTTCTGTTTTCTACTAGGGAAAATATAGTGATATTTTTATTAAGCCACTGCACTCTCCTTCAGTATGACATGTATCTGTGCCACAATGATTGATCAAGGTAGTTTTAGTGTAATGTCTTTAAACGTCAGAGGGCTAAGAAATCAGGTTAAAAGAAGGAGTATTTTTAGGTTTTTAAAGGATCAAAACTGCCTAATCTATTTTCTGCAGGAAATCTATTCCAAACCAAGTGGTGAAATAACTTGGAAAAGCGAGTGGGGAGGTGATATTTTCTTTTCACACGGCTCGACTCACAGTTGAGGTGTCTGTATCTTATTTAACCCCTTATATGTTCAAACAGCTAACAATTTCAACAAAGATCAAAATGGGAGAATTGTCTCATTGGATAGTCTCCGCAGCTGGTAATTTTTCTGTATGTAATGTATACGCCCCAAATGAATCGCAACAACAGATGGAGTTTCTGCATTGTTTAAATCAATACTTGATGTCCAACACCGATACTGCGAATCTTGTTATAGGTGGTGACTGAAATGTTGCTTTGCACGCCATTGACAAAAAAGGCGGGGCACCGTGGAAACCAAATATGTATTGTGATAATCTCGTATCAATGATGACAGAACTCGAGCTCGTCAATATCTTTAGAAAACAAAAACCCAAGTTAGATGAGTTTTACTTACGAGTCCAAAGCGCTTAGCGTCTGTTCACGAATTGATTTTTTGCTAATTGCCCAATCTTTGACAAATTATGTTTCTCGGGTAGGTACTAAGGTCTCTACTGCTCCAGACCACAAGGCAATAACAATTAATTTAACAAAGGTAAATGAAACACGTGGAGCAGGTTTATGGAAATTCAATAATTCCTTAGTGGACGACGCAGAATATGTCAAACTGATTAAAGAAAATCATTCTATCATAAGCAACAAATACTCCTATTTGGAACACAAAAGGTTAAATGGGAACTTATCAAAATGGAAATAAGAATGCTTATCATTACTTATTCAAAGCAGAAAGCAAAAATATCGCAAAAAGGAACAAGACCTTTACGATCGACTGGAAGAACTAGACAGTGTCCTTTCCAAGAAAATAACGCTGACGAAATTAAAGAAAAACAACAGGAATACATTAGGCTAAAACAGGAACATTCCCTACTTTATGAAAACAAAGGGAAAGGTGCAATCATCCGGTCTAAAGCCAGGCGGATTGAGCAAGGTGAACAGCCAACAAAATACTTCTTCAAATTGGAAAAGTGAAATTATAATCGTAAAATAATCAGAGAAGTGAAAGGGCCGGATGGAGAAATATTGCATGGAGAAAAAACATATCAATGTATATTGAAAATTTTTATAGAGATCTGTTTACATCCAACCACGTGGAAGGTACAAGCAACTCATTCAAATCTTTTGTCGAGAACCTTGAAACACCAAAACTTCAGGATAACGATTGTGACAGATAGGAAGGAGAAATCTCTCTTAAAGAATGTAAAAATGTTATGCGGACATTCGCTAAAGAGAAATCACCAGGTGATGATGGATTCACGTGGGAGTTCTACAACTGCTTTTTCGACTTGTTGGGACAAGTTTAGTTGAGTGCTTTAACATGTCATTTAGGGAAGGTGAAATGTTGATTTCTCAGAAGCGAGGTGTAATCACT